>PQFF01000472.1:4723-16819 GCA_003547095.1 Diversispora epigaea | reverse complement strand
TTTTATTTATTACCGATTTATTATCGATTTATTAATGATTTTAATTTATTACCGAAATATTACTAATACTTATTTTTTCTTTCTTTTTTTTAATATTATATATATCTTTTTATTTATTACCGATTTATTATCGATTTATTAATGATTTTAATTTATTACCGAAATATTACTAATACTTATTTTTCTCTCTTTTTTTTAATATTATATATATCCTTTTATTTATTACCGATTTATTAATGATTTTATTTTTTTTCTATTACTGAAATATTACTAATACTTATTTTTTTTCTCTTTTTTTTTAATATTATATGCAAAAAATTATATTCTTTCATTTATTATTGATTTATTACCAAATTATTATCGATTTATTACTATACCTGCCGCCCAAATTCAAAATCCAAATGCCGAAATCCCAAATGCCAAAATCCCAAATCCCAAATCCCAAATCATAATTAGTATTTTTTATCGAAATCCCAAATCCCAAATCATAATTAGTATTTTTTGTCGAAATCCCAAATCCCAAATCCCAAATACTAGTAATTTGTATATTTTGGCGTCCCAAATCCCAAATTATTTGAGATTTGGGCAACACGTATATTTATTACTAATATTTATTTTTTTCTCTTTCAATTTATTACCGAAATATTACTAATACTTATTTTTTCTCTCTTTTTTTTTAATATTATATACAAAAAATTATATTCTTTTATTTATTATTGATTTATTATTGATTTATTACCGATTTATTAATGATTTTATTTTTTCTCTTTCAATTTATTACCGAAATATTACTAATACTTATTTTTTCTCTTTTTTTTTAATATTATATATATCCTTTTATTTATTATCAATTTTTTACCGATTTATTAATGATTTTATTTTTTTCTATTACCGAAATATTACTAATATTTATTTTTTCTTTTTTTTTTAATATTATATATATCCTTTTATTTATTATCGATTTTTTACCGATTTATTAATAATTTTATTTTTTCTATTACCGAAATATTACTAATACTTATTTTTTCTCTTTTTTTTTTTAATATTATATATATCCTTTTATTTATTACTGATTTATTAATGATTTATTACTGATATTTATTTTTTTCTCTTTCAATTTATTACCGAAATATTAAAAAAAAAAAAAAACTCTTTCTGGTTATCATTTATTTTTCAAAAATACGCAGTAAATAAATTTCGAAATAGTTTTATTTTTTATAGCTTTTATTGAATTTTTGCTCAGGTATGAGTGAACAGGAAGATCGACCTAGGAAGAAGATCGCTAACTACTCCTTCACTAGAAGTCCGACGACTACACGTAACAGGTTTAAATTCAATTCTCTTGACAAAAAAAATAATAATAAAAACTCGGGGAAAAACACTACTGAAAAAAGCTCAGTCTCTCAAGGAGAAACTCAGTCGGAAAGCTCCAACACCGTAAGAAACAATACCCAGCTCAAAGAAACAACTTGGGAAGCAGAAAACATTTCAACAGATGAGCAAAATATTATGAATTTGGAAGAAGATAATTTTAATAATGATAGCAATACTGATACTCAAGAATGGCAACAAGTAACCAATCGAAAAGGTAAACAGAAAGTCGTGGATAATGATATAACAAGTAAAAATCAAGAAACAACAGTTGTAGAAGATAATGAATCAATTATCTCCTTTGAAGATATTAATGAAAACCAACATGAATGGCGTGAAGCCTTTGGAGCTAAGAAATATAAAATTTGGACGTTCGCTTCACGAATTCCGGGTAAAAAAATCAGGAATAAAATCGAAAAAATTAAAAAATCATTTAGAGAAGTGACGGAATTAATTACGGTTAATTCAGAAGTCTTCAATAGACAAAGAATGATTTCTGTTTTTTTTGACAATGAAGAAAAAATGAATACAGCTAAAAAAATTAATATAAGCGCAGATGCAACACAGCCGAGCTACATGCATAGGGCTGTAATCTTTAAAAGGAATTCTCAAAGAGATATCATGCATGGTATCAAGTTGTGGGACATTCCTATTGGCATGAAGTACAAAGAACTAGCTTTTGAAATATCTTCTACTTTTGGGGATATTGAAAAAATGAACTTTAGAACAAATGACATGTGGCAATTAGCCGTAATTGTATTTAAAGAAAAAAATAGTGCAGAAAAAATTCTTGAAAATTGGAGTATTATTATTGGTAATGACTCATTCAGAGTTACGCCACTTAATTTCACTGCAGAAATGCTCAAGTCACGTGGAGAATTTACTGCTAAAGTAATTGGCTTGTCAAACGGTATCATGGCCAGGGAACTTATGCCAACTATTGAAAAAGTCGGGACAAAAACATGTTATTTTCCTAGAACACGAACTTCTTATCAACGTAGAGGAGAGATTATAGTTTCTTTTGTTTCTCCCGAAATACGAAATACAGCTTTGAACACCTCTTGGAATGATGAAAACACAACAACTACTATCAAAATTGTAGATTTTACTACTAAAACTTGCCACAGATGCTACTCAATTGAACATCTCATTAGTAATTGTCCTTTGACAAAACAAGATGCTGAGTTTAAAGAATAGTCTTGAAAAGTTCAGTGCCATCTATAAAAAATATAATCCCAGATACTTAACGACATTGAATAGACAAACTGAAAATACAACATATGCAGATATAACAAAGAAAAATAGATTTAACAAACCTGCATCCACTAGCAATGTAAACGATAGATTAAGTCGTATCGAATCTCTGCTTTTAGAGGTTTCTGAAAGATTAACTGCCTTAAAAGAACATGTATAGAATAAAACAAATGCTGACTTCGAACAAGATTCATTCGATTCAGATGACGACGTCGATATGGATGAAGACCCTGTTAAACCGGAAAACTCAAACCCACCTACCAACATTAGTGGGAGTTCATCAGATAACAGGTTGATTAATGTCATCAACCAACTAGTAAATCGGTTAGATAATATTGAAAGCCGGATCATGACGCCTGCTGGTAAAATGGCTTATATAATTATTGAAGAAAAAAATAGAGGCTCGCCTCAATAAATAGTTCCCTCCCTTTATAATTTTTATTTATGACAGATAATAATAATAATAATAATAGTTCGATTAATTCTAATTTATCAGGGAATAGTAATAAAACAAGCGAAAAAACGACGAGTATGCGTAGTAATATACATAATACAGAAAATTACATAGACAATCAACATATATATATAGCAACACATAATGTTAGAGGGTTTAATGACCCAATTAAACGGCAAATTTTTTTTAATTTTATCAAAACAAAGAATGCTGATATCGTAGGTATTTCAGAAACAAATATTAAAGAAAATGGAGAAAAATGGTTCATCGAAGGCAGTTTCAAATATAGAATACATTGGTCCTCTATGAGTATATGGGCCGGTATCGCCATTGTTATAAAAAAAGATCTTAATAAATACGTTTGTAATGTTAGAAGATATGAAGGAAGAGCGATAGCTATTGACTTGGTGCTTTCGAAAAAAACAATAATACGCTTTATCCAAGTGTATTTTCCAAGTAAGAAAACTGAAAGAGTCGGTTTGTTAAATCAGGTCAATAATTGGTGCAGTGAAGCAAAACGTAAACAATATAAGTTAATAGTAGCTGGAGATTTTAATGCTGTTCCTGTGCCAAACTTAAACAGAAACAACAATAATTTAACAGAAACACCTGAATGCGAGATTTTCTCGTCGTTAACTAGTAAAAATTTAATTGATAGTTATAGGGTTTTATATCCTGATCAAGGTGGCTACACATGGAATCGAGATAACTCAATTGAAAAAAGCCGTATCAACGCTATTTGGATCTCCCATGAGTGGATAAATAAACTAGAGGAATGTGAATTAGATAATTTGGAAACGATAACAGATAGTGACCATAAGTGGCTGGGTGTCAAAATTAAAAAAAACTGGCGAATTGCAAGAGATAAAAAGTTAATTGGAAACACAGGTTCTAAATATAATTTAAAAGGAATGTGTGATGAAAAATGGGTAAAATTTACTGACCACGTCAGAATACAATTGGAAAATTCGACGTTCACAGAACGAAGCAATATATATACGACAAATTACGAAACGCTTAATAAAAATTGGGAGACTTTTAAAAATATTATTACAGAAGCCGCTGATCGAGCTATGCCTAAAAATAAAGTGCTTAAGCGTAATAAAGTAATTAAAAAGAATACACTAAAAAATTTTAAAATAGCTAAATCCATAAACAGAATATATAGATTCGTAATAGTTAACAAACATAAATCATTTAAATGGATCCAAAAACAAACCAAAACCACCCAAGAAAAAACAAAACTAATTAATCTTAACTATAGTATCGAGAAACTATTCAAAGAAAACAACTCAATCCCTGATTTGATGGATGCTCTAAGAGCAGAGAGTCTACATTATCAAGGAATTGCACGTGTGGAAAAAAAGAAAGAAACACTCCAACGTATTCAACAGGCAATTGAACGCCGGTGGGATGATCTTAAAACAAATCCAAAACGCATGATTAATAGTATCTTGGATAAACCTAGACAATCGATTGTGATGNTGCCTAAAAATAAAGTGCTTAAGCGTAATAAAGTAATTAAAAAGAATACACTAAAAAATTTTAAAATAGCTAAATCCATAAACAGAATATATAGATTCGTAATAGTTAACAAACATAAATCATTTAAATGGATCCAAAAACAAACCAAAACCACCCAAGAAAAAACAAAACTAATTAATCTTAACTATAGTATCGAGAAACTATTCAAAGAAAACAACTCAATCCCTGATTTGATGGATGCTCTAAGAGCAGAGAGTCTACATTATCAAGGAATTGCACGTGTGGAAAAAAAGAAAGAAACACTTCAACGTATTCAAAAGGCAATTGAACGCCGGTGGGATGATCTTAAAACAAATCCAAAACGCATGATTAATAGTATCTTGGATAAACCTAGACAATCGATTGTGATGGATCGTTTGATAACGACAGATGCTAATGACAATCTGGTGATAGTTAACAATGGGAAAACAATTAAGGGATCGTAAAAAATCACTTCAGCAACTGGACTAGAAAACAAAACTTAGACACTAATCTTTTGCATAAGTGGGAGATATTTTATACACCTAAAGAAAACATTAATATCACATGGTATGATACACTACTCTCGGAAGTAGGCACTGATGAATTAGAAGACATTATCTCTAAGTTGCTTAATAAGAAAGCACCGGGACAATTAAATTTACAATACGAATAGTTTAAACACTTGCCGAGTATGCGGTTGAAGTTTTAAGAAATATCATAAATATGTCCTTAAATATAAATGACATGCCACGTGAGTGGAAACTAGGATACATATACCCAATCCCAAAAACTACTGCGTGGGCTAACGATCTGAATATAACGAGACCAATTACACTTCTGGAAACAGATCAAAAAATCTTTATGAAAATAATGAATAATAGGTTAGCTAATATCTTTAGTACTAAAAAAATCTTATCAAAACACAACTATGCTGGTTTGCTAGGAGACGACACGCAAAGTCCTATTCACGTTATTAACAATATCATGGAGGATGCTCGTGATAACAAAAGAGAGTTATGGATTATGTTTCAAGATATGAGCAAAGCCTTTGACTCGGTTAGTGCAGAGTCACTGATATTGGTATTACGTCGTATTAGAATACCTGAACGCTTCGTTAGTTTAATAGAGAAACTATTACGTAATAGAGAAAACCAAGTCCTTACATCTCATGGTAATACGTTAGCTTATAATGTAGAAGATGGTATAAATCAAGGAGATATTATTTCCCCTCTTTTCTGGTGGATTTTTTATGACCCATTAGTACATCGGATAGCAGAATCTAAGTTGGGTTATACCATGAAAGAAAAATGGATCAGTAACCTACACTCGCAATCAAAGAAAAAACTTAGTGTACAAGCCTCTGTGGCTGCCTATGTGGACGATACAAATTGGATCGTCCCTAACAAACAAAATATAGAAGAAATACTTACAATTGCAAATGAATTTTATCAAATAAACAATATTACGATTAATAAAAGTAAATTATACCTAATTGCCATCAACGTAAACTCTCAAACCAAATCAGAAGGCTTACTAATGGGAGATGAAACATTATACCCTGTGGCAAAGGACTATCCTGTGAGATCACTTGGAGTCTATGTTACGGAAAATGATTCCAAACAGTTTCAAAAGGATCGACTTAAAAAGTTAACAAATTATATGGTCAATATTCTTAAAGGAAAACCCATTACAGATAAACAAGCAATTTATATTTTCAATGCGGTTGTAATACCAATGCTAGAGTATAGTCTAAATGACATGACGCTCTCAGAAAAGGAATGTTTAAAGATTACAACTAAATTCATTTCGATGATCAAAAATAAGGCGTTACTGTCCATTACGGCGCCAAATGCTCTAATACATGCAAAAGAAGCGTATGATGTATGTCATTTGTGAGATCGTCAGTTACAGATGCAAAGTAATAATTTGTTTAATAGATTAAACGATAAAGGTATGTTGGGTTGCTCCACGCAGGTACGCCTACAACACCTTCAAAATTCTTTTTGGTTAGGACAAAGTATAACCGAATCGTTATTTACAATGAAAACCAAACGGGGACGGTCCCTGATAAACGATATATTAGTTATTTGTAAAACACATGATCTGACATTCAAGTTATCCAAAAATCTTAACGACAATCTATTAATTAAGGAGGTAATATCACAATAGAAGAGATATTAGATGACGAAAGTCAATATCGGTTGACCAGAAAAAGTCTGCGAAACAGGCAACTGATGTTTCTGGAACAGTTAGTTTCACATAATGGTAAAATACTCTTACACTGGCAAGAAATTACCAACAATGACCGACGGGACCCTAAACCTGGTTGGTTCAAAACACTTGAAAACAAATTATTAACAGATATTAAAACACGAGTCTTATCGGCGAAAATGCAGACAACTTTGGGTAAACGATATAATATATGTAACTGGAATATTGGCAAACAAAACAATAGTATTAATTGGGTAGCAATACAAAATGATGAAGGAACCCACCCACTTATTGGAAAAAAAAGAAAAATGCTTAATAAAGACGAATTCACAATTCAACATCATACCAAAGAAGTTAGCTCACAGAGCTCGGGAAACTCAGTTTTAGAAAAATGTACGGGCTGTGCCCAGTTGACATGCCCAAAAAATTTAATTGATATACACTCATGCAGAAATAAACTTATTAATTTGTTAGTAAGCAAGACGACTACCGTAGCATGTGGGGATACGTGCAAAAATATATGCAAAACACTCGAAGCATTAAAGGAACTTCATATTCCTCGAGATGTGAGCACGCGAGACGCGGATCACTTATCATTCATTGATGTTATGTTGGGATTGATCCCGATAACTGTATATGATATAGTTTTACAAAAAGTTGTAATACATGAGTTGGCTGATCAGATAATAAACGACGTATTTAATCAATTTAAACTCTTCTTACATACTCATATATGGAAGGATAGATGTACAGTGGTTAAAAAGTGGGAAACTGAGAATGGAATCAGTAATAATAAATGGAAAAAGAAGGTCCGTAACGAGACACTTGACACAACAGTAACATCTCAGACCAATAATACAAATAATAATAGTGTATTCAATAATACTACACAAGGTGTAACAAACATTATAAATAAAAATAATCATAATTATAGTAGAAGCAAAATTTCTTTTTTATTTTCATTAAATAGATTTATATATAATCATGTTATCAAAGATAGCTGTAATTGAACTTGGTTGTATAAAATAGGTTGTTCAGCCGGGCCTTAACATGCTGAGGGCAATTGTTATTGTCTGGCGGTAGGTTGCAGGCATGTCCCTTCGGGTTAGTCTGAGTCTCATCTTTAACTAATAGTCATTAGAATAAGTTATGTATCTTATGTATAAGAAACTTTCTGTTTTTCTAATTAATAAAATTTGAGATGAGGTGAGGCCTCGCTGAAACAAAAAAAAAAAAAAATTTATTACCGAAATATTACTAATACTTATTTTTTCTCTTTTTTTTTTTAATATTATATGTAAAAAATTATATTCTTTTATTTATTATCGATTTATTATCAATTTATTACTGATATTTATTTTTTTCTCTTTCAATTTATTACCAAAATATTATTAATACTTATTTTTTCTCTTTTTTTTTTAATATTATATACAAAAAAACCAATTTCTGATTTATTTCCGAAATGCTTTTATTTTTTAACAATTATTACTAATTTATTATCAATTTNTTATTAATTTGTTAGTAAGCAAGACGACTACCGTAGCATGTGGGGATACGTGCAAAAATATATGCAAAACACTCGAAGCATTAAAGGAACTTCATATTCCTCGAGATGTGAGCACGCGAGACGCGGATCACTTATCATTCATTGATGTTATGTTGGGATTGATCCCGATAACTGTATATGATATAGTTTTACAAAAAGTTGTAATACATGAGTTGGCTGATCAGATAATAAACGACGTATTTAATCAATTTAAACTCTTCTTACATACTCATATATGGAAGGATAGATGTACAGTGGTTAAAAAGTGGGAAACTGAGAATGGAATCAGTAATAATAAATGGAAAAAGAAGGTCCGTAACGAGACACTTGACACAACAGTAACATCTCAGACCAATAATACAAATAATAATAGTGTATTCAATAATACTACACAAGGTGTAACAAACATTATAAATAAAAATAATCATAATTATAGTAGAAGCAAAATTTCTTTTTTATTTTCATTAAATAGATTTATATATAATCATGTTATCAAAGATAGCTGTAATTGAACTTGGTTGTATAAAATAGGTTGTTCAGCCGGGCCTTAACATGCTGAGGGCAATTGTTATTGTCTGGCGGTAGGTTGCAGGCATGTCCCTTCGGGTTAGTCTGAGTCTCATCTTTAACTAATAGTCATTAGAATAAGTTATGTATCTTATGTATAAGAAACTTTCTGTTTTTCTAATTAATAAAATTTGAGATGAGGTGAGGCCTCGCTGAAACAAAAAAAAAAAAAAATTTATTACCGAAATATTACTAATACTTATTTTTTCTCTTTTTTTTTTTAATATTATATGTAAAAAATTATATTCTTTTATTTATTATCGATTTATTATCAATTTATTACTGATATTTATTTTTTTCTCTTTCAATTTATTACCAAAATATTATTAATACTTATTTTTTCTCTTTTTTTTTTAATATTATATACAAAAAAACCAATTTCTGATTTATTTCCGAAATGCTTTTATTTTTTAACAATTATTACTAATTTATTATCAATTTATTACCGAAATTTCCTTGATACTTATTTTTTTTTTAATTTATTTTTGTGTAATATTTAACTAAAACACTTGCTCAGAAATGTACTTGATCCCAAATCGACTTCAAGTACTACTGCTCAATTACAACGGAAATGAAACTATTCCGATGAAATTCAGCGATATAATTTCTCCCTCTAGCGAAAGCCCCTAATTGGGCATGTAATGAACAAGAAGATGCCATTTATGATACCGAATTCGTGCAAACGGAAGGGGAAGATGAGCTGAGTTTTGTTAGTACTTCTAGTTCAAAAATTTCAGCTGAACAATAATAATTTCAATAAGTATATAATATATAGACATTTATCAATATATTTTAGGATATTTTAATATTATTTTTATTATTTTTAATGATTATTTTTAGATTATTTAATAAAGAACATTAGCCATTTTCGTTTATTTACCGGATTTTAACTAATTCTTGAATATTTGTTTCTGATTTCTATTAGAATTTTGACCAAGTTTACTTTCCGAATTTTGAATATTTGTTTCTGATTTCTATTAGAATTTTAACTAAGTTTTCTATCCGATTTTTTGAATATTTCTTTCTGATTTCTAGAATTTTGATTAAGTTTATTTACCGGATTTTAACCAATTCTTAAATATTTCTTTCTGATTTCTATCGAAATTTTGACCAAGTTTACTTACCGGATTTTGACCAATTCTTGAATATTTCTTTTTGATTTCTATTAGAATTTTGACCAAGTTTACTTATTGAATTTTAAATATTTCTTTCTAATTTCTATTAGAATTTTGACCAAGTTTACTTACCGTTTTCTTTCTGAATTTTGAATATTTGTTTCTGATTTCTATCAGAATTTTGACCAAGTTTACTTACCGGATTTTGACCAATTCTTGAATATTTCTTTCTGATTCCTATCAGAATTTTGACCAAGTTTACTTACCGGATTTTGACCAATTCTTGAATATTTCTTTCTGATTTCTATCAGAATTTTGAATAAATTTACTTACCGGATTTTGAATATTTCTTTTTGATTTCTATCAGAATTTTGAATAAATTTACTTACCATTTTCTTTCTGATTTTTGAATATTTCTTTCTGATTTCTATCAGAATTTTTATTACCGAATTTTTGCCGATTGACAGCCAATCGGCATAACAATCGGCAAAAAAAAAAATTTCGTCCGACTTTCAGTTATATTTCGGCTGAAAATCGCACAGCTGAATTTTAGCCGAATTGAACCATTTCGATTAGTGTTAATAGAACAAAAAGATTTTGTTATTTTAAAAAAAAATTATTTTTACTAACTATTTAACTATTCTAATTTAATTATATAATTTTTTTTTAAGAAAGAATAAAAAAGAAAAGCAATTCTTTATATATTGTATTTTCAAACAGATGAATTAATAATTTCATTATGAAAAATTACGTTATTAATTATTATATTGATATTAAAATATAATTATACTTGCACGTTAAATTATTTTGAAGTCCTGAATATACTTGTACGCTAAATTATTTTGGGGTCCCGAAATTGCAATTTTGGAGAAAAAAGTCAAAATAGTTTTTTATAGGAGACAAAATTATTTTACTTAAAACCCGAAATTTTTTGACCACCCAGATAAATTCCTTGATTAAAGATACATATAACTAGATATTTTTTTTACTTCTATATATAGAATAGTCGCATAAATCTCAAAAAGTCAAAATACCTCAAAAATCCAAAATCAATTTTGGGAACATGTATAGTCCTGAAATTGCAATTTTGAGAAAAAAAGTCAAAATAGTTTTTCATAAAAGACAAAATTATTTTACTTAAAATCTGAAATTTTTTAACCACCCAAATAAATTCTTCGATTAAAAATATATATAACTAGGTACTTTTTTTACTTTTATATATAAAATAGATTCTGTATAAATTTTAAAAAGACAAAATACTTCAAAAATTCAAAATCAATTTTAGGAACATATATAAATGTGATATCAGGTATATTATATATTACTTACATAATATTTTTAAAAATTTTACTTATGATACGTTATTTCGTATGCAGTTGAAATATATGTAATATTATATATGTAAGAATCCTCTTACGGCAGAAAACTACAGAAGCAAAGATAATTATTATACGCTCAATCCAGAGCAGGACTTAAGATATTAATTGATTAAATTAATAGGAGAACCTGTCCCCGCTTTATTGAATTCTTATGCCTTATATAAAAATACATATAATTATTAATAAATAAAAATAAATATAAATACATATTACTTAGGTTCATAGAACCAGGTCCGGACAAGGCAAATTCATAGAAATATAAATATAATATAAATAAAATATAAATGAAATATAAATAAATATCCTTTGACCCAAATAAAGTAAATAAGCTAATTAATACAACAGGTCAAAGTACCAATAATAATAAATATAATAAATATAATATAAACAAAAATGTAAATACAATCAATCCTAATTGATTGTCGGTTACGCCTAATTTCCCATCTATGTAATCTGAAACATTAGATAAATTGGTAATACATTTGATATCAGATTAATGTAATACACATAGATTATCATGCACATCCGCGCACAAAGGCTAAATAAAGAAAAGAAAAAGAAAGAAAAAGAAAATAGAGGGGGTAACACATAATCCGTTACATTCTCCCCAACTACAAGAAATCAACGTCCTCGTTGATTGTTAAATTCAGAAACTAATTCCATAGCATTTTTGAGGTTTGATAATGGCTCCCA
>PQFF01000471.1:205583-221112 GCA_003547095.1 Diversispora epigaea | reverse complement strand
TAGTGGGCGTTACGAAATATTGCGTACAAGAGTACGTTGAGTTAGTACGAAAAGGGGTGTGACGAGAGTTCGATTTAGTGGGACTGATTGACGTAACTTTACTCTTTGTTCTGGGCAGACCACCACAGATTTTGGTGCTTCCTGTGAGGTTTGGCATAAAGTATTCTTAAGAAAAGTAGTGTTTCACAAATTTACAAGAATTTTGATAAATATAGTTAGAGTTTATATTGTTTGAGATATCCCCTTTAAAAATCCAAAAGATTATTCCCGCCAAAAGAAAGCGTAACAATACGAAATATTCCTAAAAACGACAGAAATTTCCGTTCCCAACAAGATTTTTGAGTACAAAACAGTCGTTAACATAATAAAGTTCTTACAAATCAAACGATCAATGACGAAGACAAATGTCTTGAAATTCGTGTAACAAGACAACAAGAATCCGTATCCCTACGAAACAATAGCCACCGTGACTATACATGTTCCCAAAATTGATTTTGGATTTTTGAGGTATTTCGACTTTTTGAGATTTATGCAGAATCTATTCTATATATGGAAGTAAAAAAAGTACCCAGTTATGTGTATCTTCAATCAAAGAATAAATCTGGGTGGCTAAAAAATTTCGGGTTTTAAGTAAAATAATTTCGTCTTCTATGAAAAACTATTTCGACTTTTTTCCCCAAAATACCAATTTCGGGGCCCCAAAATGATTTTGCGTGCAAGTATAACCGTGACGAATAAAAGAATAACTAGAGGAATGAGTCGCAGCACCGAAGAAAGCGGAACTAACGCTTTGATAAAAGGACTACAAGACGCTTTTCGTATCAGAAATGATGCGAAGATGTCGACGTTTGGAGGAAGAAATCGAGACCCTATGGAATGGTTGGAGGAATTCAACAGATCTGCTAGGATAAATCAGTACACTAGCGAATATAAACTTCAAGTCGTCGCCGGATACTTACAAGGTGCAGCGGGACTATGATTTAGCGAAGTACAAGAAGAAAAAAATCCCATTACGCATTGGAGCGACAGAAACCGTGTATCATTCGAAGCCTCGTTTCTAGCCACTTTTAAGACCACTGCATTGATAAATCAATGGAGGTTCGAACTATCAATGAAAATACAGAAAGTAAACGAAACAGTGGAGCAGTACGCTAACGACGTCAAGAAACTGATCAGACGCATTGATGGCGAGAACAGATGGAGCGAGGACGAAAAGGTCTGGCAGTTCCTAAAAGGATTACGAAAGGATATTGCCTATCAAGCGCGACCCCTTATCCTGTCCCAAGAAAATCCTTCTTTAGAAGCAGCAATCAAGATTGCGAAACAGTTCGAAGAGAATGCGCAGACATACCCTGAAGCCACGGTCGGGTATGGCGCTACTACCTACGTAAACTCCCAGGGATTTACGCCAAGCCGCGACCAGGACCGAAATAGAGAAGACGTAATAGAGCACATTGTACAAAAGGCACTTGCGCCAATCGTCGAAAAGTTACAGAGAATTACGGAAAGGGATGAGAGACCTACACATACATCCTACAGAAGGCCGAATTACAACAACGATATTAGAGGTCAGAACACATGGAACCGTAACAATAATGCCAATGACCCATTTCGCTGCTTTTTCTGCGGGCAAGCGGGACACATAGCGAGAATGTGCCCTACAAAGCAAGGAAACCCGGGAAATCCCGCTACACTTCAGTCTCGAGAACCAGCTAGAGCGGTTCAGCCCCAAGCCAATGTCGCGACGAATCAATCCATAAACCAAATACCGTTAAATAGCGCAAATGGCAACACATTCGTGACCCAACAAGAAGAAGTCAAGCAGCCCGCTGCTACCACATGGGAAACAGCACGGCATTTAAACTATTAAGCGCACCTCCGGAGGGTGAGAGTGCGAGTGAAACAAATCCCTTATTAAAGACCAGCACAAATAATGTGAATGTAGCGGAAGGATCCGCAAACAAACAAACAGCCCAGCCTATTGCTAAAAGGTTACGCTCAGGAAAGGGTAAAGAAGTATCCGAAGGATCGCGACAAAAGAAGAAAAGGAAAGCACCTTCCCCACAACAGCCATACATGACGCAAGCTGCCCCACCATATTCCATTGTCTCTGACCTACTGAACACGAGAGCTAACATTACTTTAGGACAGATCATGGCAATGCCACCTTTTCGAAATGATGTACGGAAAGCTTTGACACCCAAACGTACAAAATTAGCGAAAATCGCCAACCATACGAAAATAGAAGGAAACACACCTATGATGTGCAAGGCCCAGGTTGCAGGATGGAAGGTCGAAGTAATACTTGATAGCGGCTCTTCTATCAGTATTGTCTCAAAGAGTTTCATGGAGTCGTTAGGACGAAGGGTGGAGAAGTCTTCCGAAAGAAGGATTACGGGTATACACAGCGAAAAACGCTCTAGTTTGGGAATTGTAACCCAAGTCCCTGTAAAGATAGGAAGTGTAATTGTAGCAGTGAACATGGAGGTTATCGATGCATCCGGATATTCTCTAGTACTTGGCACTGACTGGCTGAGAAGAGCGGGCGCAATTATTAACTATCAACATTGTAAGTTGACGTTAAGAGACGAAAAAGGAGCGATNAGCAATCAAGATTGCGAAACAGTTCGAAGAGAATGCGCAGACATACCCTGAAGCCACGGTCGGGTATGGCGCTACTACCTACGTAAACTCCCAGGGATTTACGCCAAGCCGCGACCAGGACCGAAATAGAGAAGACGTAATAGAGCACATTGTACAAAAGGCACTTGCGCCAATCGTCGAAAAGTTACAGAGAATTACGGAAAGGGATGAGAGACCTACACATACATCCTACAGAAGGCCGAATTACAACAACGATATTAGAGGTCAGAACACATGGAACCGTAACAATAATGCCAATGACCCATTTCGCTGCTTTTTCTGCGGGCAAGCGGGACACATAGCGAGAATGTGCCCTACAAAGCAAGGAAACCCGGGAAATCCCGCTACACTTCAGTCTCGAGAACCAGCTAGAGCGGTTCAGCCCCAAGCCAATGTCGCGACGAATCAATCCATAAACCAAATACCGTTAAATAGCGCAAATGGCAACACATTCGTGACCCAACAAGAAGAAGTCAAGCAGCCCGCTGCTACCACATGGGAAACAGCACGGCATTTAAACTATTAAGCGCACCTCCGGAGGGTGAGAGTGCGAGTGAAACAAATCCCTTATTAAAGACCAGCACAAATAATGTGAATGTAGCGGAAGGATCCGCAAACAAACAAACAGCCCAGCCTATTGCTAAAAGGTTACGCTCAGGAAAGGGTAAAGAAGTATCCGAAGGATCGCGACAAAAGAAGAAAAGGAAAGCACCTTCCCCACAACAGCCATACATGACGCAAGCTGCCCCACCATATTCCATTGTCTCTGACCTACTGAACACGAGAGCTAACATTACTTTAGGACAGATCATGGCAATGCCACCTTTTCGAAATGATGTACGGAAAGCTTTGACACCCAAACGTACAAAATTAGCGAAAATCGCCAACCATACGAAAATAGAAGGAAACACACCTATGATGTGCAAGGCCCAGGTTGCAGGATGGAAGGTCGAAGTAATACTTGATAGCGGCTCTTCTATCAGTATTGTCTCAAAGAGTTTCATGGAGTCGTTAGGACGAAGGGTGGAGAAGTCTTCCGAAAGAAGGATTACGGGTATACACAGCGAAAAACGCTCTAGTTTGGGAATTGTAACCCAAGTCCCTGTAAAGATAGGAAGTGTAATTGTAGCAGTGAACATGGAGGTTATCGATGCATCCGGATATTCTCTAGTACTTGGCACTGACTGGCTGAGAAGAGCGGGCGCAATTATTAACTATCAACATTGTAAGTTGACGTTAAGAGACGAAAAAGGAGCGATCAGTATCCCTTGTCGGAACACCAATGAAGTGTCGCCAGATAGCGACGACGAAAGTGATAGCGAAAGTGATGAGGAAAACAATGAGAGCAGTGAAGACTCAGGCGAGGAAACCGACGACAATGAGGCAAACTTTGTAGGCCTCTCATATAATCTGCTCAGCAAGGGACCAGTGTGAAGTATAAGATTACCTCCGAAGGAATACGTACAAATTCGGAGTGCACCACTTGGGCGACCTATGATTATCTAACGTACTGTTTCGACGTTGTCAGAAAGAAGAAGAAGCGTAAACAAGGACAACGAAGTGTTACAGGACCAAAATCATCCTGCTGGTGTGAAAAATATCTCGAAACCAGGAAGGACAAATGCGAAACATGCGAAGAACAATTACGAGAGTGGGAAGCTATTTCTATACTACCACTAAACGAGATACAAGACATACGTTGTAACCTGACACAAGGAGGAGCAGAGATGCTCGAGGAAAACCAGTACAAACCTTTAATTGCGAAGATTATCGGAGAATTCCCGAACTTAGCAGCAAGTGACCTCTCTCAGTTAGGGAAGACCGGCGTCTACCAGCATACAATAGATGTAGGAACTGCGAAACCTATCAAGTTGCATCCCTACCGAACTTCACCCCGACACTTGAATTTCTTGAAGGAGGAAATAGAGCGCATGTTGACGAACGGATTGATCAAAAAGTCGTTTAGCCCCTGGTCTGCACCCACAGTAGTAGTTAGCAAGAAGAATGGGAAGTTCAGGCTTTGCATTGATTACAGAAAGCTGAACGCTGTTACGAAACCTGACGCCTACCCAGTCCCTCGAATAGCTGATATGCTAGACGCTTTGGGACATTCTGCTTTCTTTTCTACCTTGGACCTAGCATCAGGGTTCTGGAAAGTGGAAGTAGCAGCGAAGGATCGCGAAAAGACCGCTTTCACTACCCCATTTGGAATATATGAGTTCCTAGTAATGCTGTTTGGACTCATCAACGCTCCCGCAACGTTCCAGAGAGTAATGGATAGAGTTTTCCACGANAAGAAGAAGCGTAAACAAGGACGACGAAGTGTTACGGGACCAAAATCATCCTGTTGGTGTGAAAAATATCTTGAAACTAGGGAGGACAAATGCGAAACGTGCGAAGAACAATTACGAGAATGGGAAGCTATCTCCATACTACCGCAAAACGAGATACAAGACATACGTTGTAACCTGACGCAAGGAGGAGCAGAGATGCTCGAGGAAAACCAGTACAAACCTTTAATTGCGAAGATTATCGGAGAATTCCCGAACTTAGCAGCAAGTGACCTCTCTCAGTTAGGGAAGACCGGCGTCTACCAGCATACAATAGATGTAGGAACTGCGAAACCTATCAAGTTGCATCCCTACCGAACTTCACCCCGACACTTGAATTTCTTGAAGGAGGAAATAGAGCGCATGTTGACGAACGGATTGATCAAAAAGTCGTTTAGCCCCTGGTCTGCACCCACAGTAGTAGTTAGCAAGAAGAATGGGAAGTTCAGGCTTTGCATTGATTACAGAAAGCTGAACGCTGTTACGAAACCTGACGCCTACCCAGTCCCTCGAATAGCTGATATGCTAGACGCTTTGGGACATTCTGCTTTCTTTTCTACCTTGGACCTAGCATCAGGGTTCTGGAAAGTGGAAGTAGCAGCGAAGGATCGCGAAAAGACCGCTTTCACTACCCCATTTGGAATATATGAGTTCCTAGTAATGCTGTTTGGACTCATCAACGCTCCCGCAACGTTCCAGAGAGTAATGGATAGAGTTTTCCACGAAGTTGCGTGGAAGTTCGTACTTGTGTATATAGACGATATTATCATCTACTCGAAAACTCGCGAAGAACATGAAGAGCATTTAAAAGTTGTTTTTACCCTTTTAAGGAACGTAGGTTTAAAGATAAATTTGGAGAAGTGCGACTTCTTCTGAACGAGACTAGCATTTTAGGCCCCATCATAACAATCAAAGGGATAGCTCCTGATCCGGCAAAGATCGAGAAAGTGAAGAGTTATCCTGTCCCAAGAGACAAAACGAATGTCCGAGCCTTCCTAGGACTTGCGTCCTATTATAGAAGATTTGTGAGAGAATTCTCTACTGTCGCGAAACCGTTACATAACCTTACGAAAAGGGACGTCGTGTTCGAATGGAAGCATGAACACCAATCTGCGTTCGACTTGCTGAAGGGTCGTCTAACTTCGGCACCTATAATGACGTACCCTGATTTCACGAAACAATTTATACTCGCTACCAATGCATCTGACTGTGGTATTGGAGCTGTGCTCTCACAGAAGGATACAGAGAATCACGAACACCCCGTTGCTTATGCTAGCCGACTGCTGTCCAGTACCGAACAAAACTATACTGTCGTTGAAAGAGAGTGCCTCGCTGCCATTTGGGCTGTACGACATTTCAGGCATTATTTGCATGGTCCCAAGTTTGATTTGTACACTGACAACCTAGCCCTCACATGGTTGAAGAATCGTCCGCAACCGAAAGGAAGGATTGCCCATTGGATCTTTGAACTATCTGAGTACGATTACGAAATAATTCATAAACAAGGGCGTCTTAACGCCAATGCAGACACTTTATCCCGGATCCAGTACTAAAATTAATAGAAGAAACCCAGAAACTCAGATAAATAGAAGAAGACTTACGAAACCTTTCGAAAATGGACACGGAAATTTACAATCAAATAACCGAGTACTTAATCAATCACACTTTTCCTCCGAACTGGACAAGCGAGCAACGACGACAATTACGACAGCAAGCGAATCATTATATCGTGCAAGACAATTTATTATTCAAACGTAATAAGGATGATAGCCCATTACGGGTAATATTGAAAAGCGACGTAACGAAATTACTACATAATATGCATAGTGTGCCAAATGCGGGACATTTCGGCATAAAAGCTACAATCGATAAAACGAGAAAGCGATATTTTTGGCCCACCATGGGCATAGACTTAAAGAACTATATAGAATCCTGTGACGCGTGCCAACAACAGGGTAAATCTACGAGAACCGAAGAAATGCGACCCATTAAAGTAGGGCAAGCATTCGACCGACTAGGAATAGACATTGTGGGACCTTTGAAACTAACGTCCACAAAGAAAAGATACATTATAGTAGCTACGGACTATTTCACGAAATGGCCGGAAGCCAGAGCAATAGAGAAGGTAGATGCGATGACCGTCGCATGGTTCCTATATGATGAAATAATATGCCGTCACGGATGTCCGCGAGAGATACTGTCAGACAGAGGAGCAGTATTCGTCAGCCAAGTAGTAGCGAACCTAGTAGAGATAATGGGATCTCATCATAGACTTATGTCTGCATACCACCCTCAGAGCAATGGCCTGACAGAGCGGTACAATCAGACCTTATGTAGGGCTTTGGAAAAGTGTGTACAAGAAACAGCGTACGATTGGGATGTGTTAATATCTCCGGCACTTTTCGCATATCGGACCATTAAAAATAGGACGACAAAGTACGAACCCTTTTACCTACTCTATGGTTGCGCGCCTACGTTGCCCATAGAACTTGACATAGTAACATGGCCAGCTACGGAAATTAACGAAAGACAGTATGAGGATCTAATCAATAGAAGAATTAGTGAAATGGTAGGAGTATTTGCAGACAACAAGATCAAAGCGTCCAAGAACATAAAAGATGCCCAAGCACGACAAAAGAAGGCTTACGATAAAAGAACCCGTATCATGGCATACAAAAACAACGATATGGTACTAGAATATCGTTCAGATTTACAAAACGTTCATGGCGACAAGTTTCGGAACAAATGGACAGGACCCTATTTCATTCATCAAGTTTTGGGAAATGGGTCATACATATTAAGGACTAGCAACGGAGAAGTATTGAACCACCGACCTGTACACGGAAATCGCCTAAGGTTTTACAAACAAAGGGATTTTATCTCACGTGAGATAACAGAGAACAATAGCCGTGCATGAAAGACAAGGATAAAATGCGACATTTCCCGAAACGCGACTAAGAACATTTAACATGACCCACCTACAAATCTCCGAAAGCTTTTGTGAACGAGTCAACAGATTACGTGAAGAGTTATTAGAACTATCGAGAGGCGCACAGCTTATACTAGATGATACAGGGGCATATCTGGTAACGGAAGGTTACGCAATAAACCTGGGAGGACCCACGAGTGATGAAGTGGTGCAGCGAGAGAACGACATGTTACTCCCATATGTTCTGGATACAATGACCGCACCCGAAGAGGTACATGATCTTACGGAAGCAGTGTTTGATCACGACATAGCCGGGCTGCTCTCTGTAGCCACAGATCCAGATAATCCTAACAGACAACAGGTAAACGCTTATAGAAGGCTTGGAGAGTATATTTCTACTTTTCAAGAAATCCGTATGGCTACGTCGATAAAACACGAGTTGCAAGGGTATTCCCACCAGAACGGATCACGGACATACCAGATAGCGCAAAGGTTAAGATCTCTCACGCAAGCAGTCGGAATGCTGCGACCAAAGAATCTCCAACTGGTTACACCTGACTGGATCTACAAGCTTCCGAAACAAGAGTACGAAAGATTACTAAAAATGTGTAGCGAAATGCATTTGCAGTTAATGAGCGATTTATGGGGTATGAGTATGGGGTCGCAGGAGCTCCCCCTTGAAGGAGGAAATGTTTGAGGGTGCACGAATTCCACATGGGATGTGCACGGGATTTCGAAATGTTGCGAAGGTCACGGGAGATGACATTGAGATGACAGTGTAACCGGATGAGTGTGTTACCATCTAGATGACAGATTATTCATCTTTGTACGAAGTATTTCATCCTTGTGTGTCATCTTTAAAAATAGAAAAGAACGTGTTTAGACGCGACAACACAGGATGAAGGAAAATAAGTTCGAAAGTGTATAAAATAGACTGGTAATTTAGGATGTGAAAAGGATCGGCTCATTTTTACAAATTTATGATTTCAATTTCTTTTGGCATATTCCGAATAATTACGAAAATCTTTTACTTAATTTGTAATAATAAAAATAATAATCTTTTGGTACGCATTTTATAATAAAATAAATAATAAAGATAGAAACATATTGTTTCGATTTAGCAGCAGAGATAAGACACGCCAAAGCAGTGATATATTTTTGTTGTTACATCTTTGCAATAAGTTTAAAAGTTTCGATATACCCCGTAATAATTTGATACATTTTTGATATTTTTATTTCGTGATAACGGTAATATTGGTGAGAAACGGTTAACAGCCCGTAATACCTCTATTGCTAATTTTGTAATTTCTTGAATAAAGTTACTGAATAAAGTCTGAAGCTAAGATTCGGAAGTTTGCGTAGTGAGCTGTAAAAAGATACTTTTACTCCACTTACTCACGTACCTTCAGATCGCACCTGTGTGTACTGTGTTAAGAGTTTATTTTATATATCTATTCGTTGCGAGTAGGCAAGTGACTGCTTGATCCTACTGGCGGATAGTGGGCGTTACGAAATATTGCGTACAAGAGTACGTTGAGTTAGTACGAAAAGGGGTGTGACGAGAGTTCGATTTAGTGGGACTGATTGACGTAACTTTACTCTTTGTTCTGGGCAGACCNGGTAATTTAGGATGTGAAAAGGATCGGCTCATTTTTACAAATTTATGATTTCAATTTCTTTTGGCATATTCCGAATAATTACGAAAATCTTTTACTTAATTTGTAATAATAAAAATAATAATCTTTTGGTACGCATTTTATAATAAAATAAATAATAAAGATAGAAACATATTGTTTCGATTTAGCAGCAGAGATAAGACACGCCAAAGCAGTGATATATTTTTGTTGTTACATCTTTGCAATAAGTTTAAAAGTTTCGATATACCCCGTAATAATTTGATACATTTTTGATATTTTTATTTCGTGATAACGGTAATATTGGTGAGAAACGGTTAACAGCCCGTAATACCTCTATTGCTAATTTTGTAATTTCTTGAATAAAGTTACTGAATAAAGTCTGAAGCTAAGATTCGGAAGTTTGCGTAGTGAGCTGTAAAAAGATACTTTTACTCCACTTACTCACGTACCTTCAGATCGCACCTGTGTGTACTGTGTTAAGAGTTTATTTTATATATCTATTCGTTGCGAGTAGGCAAGTGACTGCTTGATCCTACTGGCGGATAGTGGGCGTTACGAAATATTGCGTACAAGAGTACGTTGAGTTAGTACGAAAAGGGGTGTGACGAGAGTTCGATTTAGTGGGACTGATTGACGTAACTTTACTCTTTGTTCTGGGCAGACCGCCACAATATATTTATTGCTTGGTGTAACTTTCTGTATACATAAATAAATAAAAACAAGGGTATAAACATTGGTTAAATTGATCAGATGATTTTCTCATTATTTTCAATGTGTTTCTATAAACACAAAACGCAATAAATACAATGTGAATAATATATGTATATTAAATGGATTTCTTTAAGTTTTTTTTAGTAAGATATAAAAAAAATTTTATTAAAATAGAATAGAAACCGTTATTTCAATGAAGAAAATGACTTGCTACTAGATTTATTATTTTACTATCCAATTTCTGCGCAATGAAGCGTGGACATTTATTATATGTTATTCCACTTATTTGCCTACCAAAAGTTATAATTCGTGAACGTAAGCAATATAGTTCATTCAGACTATACAAAGTATACACCAAATAAGTCGATTAATAAATGTATGAAGATACTTTTTATACCTTTATCAGATTTCTTAATTCCATTAAAATGCCTTTAAATTTTGAAAGGATTTTGGCGCACACACTAACATTGCCTACGATTAAATTGGTTTCTTTTGTTTCTTGGGTATTTAATCGTACATTTATAATTAATTTATTTAATTAATTGGATTTTATAGAATAAAAATCTGATTTAAATCATTTTGTTAAAGATATTATATAATTACATCTATAATATTGGAATTCATGTGTGAAATGATTCATAATGAAGAAATTTAGAAATTTTCTATAATAAAGATATCTTAGTATTGTTAATATCATTTATTATAATTATATTTTTATAATTAATTTTTTTTTATTTCGATTTAATTTAATTTATGTAATCCACAAGTGTCATTAGTTGTTTGTAGAAAGTAGTTTTCAATCGTTTTGAAAGAGGATTTACTTTAATATAGTGAGGAATGCAATGGGATAAATATATTGAAAGAAAAAAAGCAGAAAAAAAGAATAATGAGAAGTACATTATAAAAAACGTATAATAATAATTCAACTTGCGATTTAAGTGAAATGGAAAAATCTTCAGTTCGCAATACTGAATGTTAACAGAAAAAAAGAATTTTGTTAAAAAGAAATAATGGAAAGAGAAAAACGTGAAATTATAAAGAGAAGATGTAGTAGACGCTGAAATGAAAATTATATTATTATATTAAGCATAGAGTGAGTTAATTATATTAATTATTTAATTATTATTCAATTTATCTGATCTCTGTGAAAAAACGAAAATAACTTGTGATGGATTATCAGTAGTATTGTTGTTGTTAATCATACGTAAGTCAATTAAAAATATTGATAAACTTTCGACTTTAACATGAGATTCCTGGCTAAACAATACAATATCAAAAGAGGCTGAAAATTTAAATCAGAATATGTAGATTTAACGGGACACAATTTTTTATTTATAATTTTCACTATTTGTATCGTTAAATTAGGAGACAATCATTATCATTATAAAATCACTCACCATCATTTATTTCAATTTATCTAAATTAGGAAACATAATTCTAAACATGAAAAAAAAAAATCATGCAGGTTTGATGGGAGCATTTCAATATTTATAATTTTCACTATTTGCATCGTCAAATTAGGAGACGATTATTTTACAATCATTCATCATCATTTATTTCCACTTTGTCTAAATTAGGAAACATAATACTAAACGCGAAAAAAAAACATGTATGTGGAACACAATCCTAGAACTGCAATATTTAATTTTTTCCTATGTGCATCACTAAATTAGGAGACCTTATCTAAATTAGGAAAAATAATACTAAGCGCGAGAAAAAAAAAGAATCATGTAGTTTCACTATTTGTATCGCTAAATTAGGAGACAATCATCTCACAATCACCCCATCATTTATTTTCACTTTATCTAAATTAGAAAAATAATTCTAAACGCGTGAACGCGAGAAAAAAAAAAGAATCTAAATTCGTGATTTTACGCTCTTTAATTTTATAAAATTTAGATTTTGTCACTTTATCTCCGAAAAATTGAATCGCATCTCCGCAAATTTTATAAAAGAAAGTATTCAGCCAATTTTCAATGCACGTTTAAAAAAGAATGATGACAAAGAAAATTCGAAAAGAAGTATCCTTTTGTGGCTATATAATACTTAATGCACATTACACAAATTGTTTTATAGATTTAATTCCCGGAGTTCGAGAAAAAATTAGTAAAGAAAAAAAATATTTAAAGGCAGTAAACTTTTCCCCCATTTTAAAGCTTCACTCTTAATTCAAATAGTAAAGAAAAGATGAAATTTCAATCAATCTACTCATCATTATTATTGTGCGTTTTAACTTTTACTCGTTTTTTAACAATAGCAGCCGAGTCATGTGTCGATTTTCCAAATCCTTTGGATCATTCTGAAAAAGTAATGGTAGAATGCCCACCTACTGTGAATACCGATGCCTATGTTAAACGCGAAACCACAAATTTCTTTCAAGTAACTCATAATTGTAATTCTACGGCAGCCTTGTGTAATAAAATCAAAGAAGCCTTTGATGACGCTGGAAAAGAAATATCCAAAACATTGAAGCTAAAACAGATAATCTATGTAAATTCTACTTTTACAGACCTTTTTGATGAAACTTTATTAGGTGAGTTGTAACTTTAACCGTAGACAATATTTATCGCTTCTAAGTTTATTCGCTTTATGATTATATGATAATAATATTTATAATATTTAAATAGGTGCTGCTATGAGTGCACGATATATACCATTGACCTCAGATGATAATATCAAAAGGCTCTATCCTCAAGTTCTCGTAAAACAACTCTGCTTAAACCCACATCCTGAATATATTGATTACGATATTAACGCATTTTTTAATGCAGGTAATAATTAAATAATATTTATCAAAGATATCAAAAGAATATTCACAATATTAATTATATTATTTTTTTTTATAGGCCAAGAATGGTGGTTTAAAACCGATAACGAAACAATCAAATCTAATCAATATGATTTTTACGCAGTTTTATTACATGAACTTATACATGGACTTGGATTCGTATCAAGTTGGAGTAATAACCTTGAGACTTTAGATAATCGAAATACCACTGGTATTACTCCGTACCTTGATTACTCTGACAACAACAAATTTTTTGGGTTTTCAGAATACATATTCGATAGATATGTAAAGTTCATAAGAAATAACGTAGTATGCACATCGACAGATTACACTTTCCAATTAAATGAGGCGGTAGAAAATGGAACTTCATTTAATGGTTATTCGGAATTCGTCACTAAAATGAAATCTTCACCACAATGGAAATATGCAGAATCTGCCTTTAAATGCGCAACTACTAATGATAGTATGTACTTTACACCTGCGAAAGACACAAGTTGGAATGACAAAATTTATTTAGAAACTAGTTTAAAACCTTATCAATTAGGTTCTAGCATAAGCCACATCAGCGACGAAAGATATGAACCAACTGAAGATTTTTTGATGACATATAGTTTCGCTCCTGGAGAATCACTAGAATATTTGATCCAAAAAGGTGGAAATTACAAATCTCCAATTGGACCCAGAATTTTGTCTATACTTGAATCAATAGGATACGAAACAGATGCTTGTCCTAATTCATTTAAACCTACATATGAATATTAATGTTAGCATTATCTATTATTACTTTCAATAGCTATTATATTATTCGTTGTATTTTATAAAATTAGTTATTTTATTTTTATTACTTTCAATAGCTATTATATTATTCGTTGTATTTTATAAAATTAGTTATTTTATTTTTATTTTTTATCACTCTTTCAAATAAAGAATGTTTCTTCAAGGTTAATAGCCGTCTTTATTTTTATCTGTTATTGTCTAGTTAATAATATTCATAAAAATAAATTTAAATATTATTCTTTGGTCACACGTGCTATTATAAAATTTTTTATCACAATTCTCATAGTTCAATAACTATATTGTCACTGTATCGTAGTTTTTAAGAAAGAACGAAATCTGAAATTTATAAAAATTTTGCGATATTATTTTAACTTTGCGCTCTTAGATGTAAACGACATAAATGTTGAAGCAAATTACTTCTATTTATTTAGCATTTGCGTGCTCTTATAATTGAGTTCTTTCTTGACTATAATAAATTTATTGTTGAATTAATACAACTTAGATACTTTATTTTAGCTTTATATAAAAACATACATTAATGTAATTAATTAATAGATTAATATATTTATCTCTTTTTAATTTGAAAAAATCTATTGAAAATCCATTCTAATTAATTTTGCACATACAATTAATGCGAAATAATCGATTTTCAGGCAGGCAGGCATATAGAAATCATTGGTAAAATTTGGACCATAATCAATGTTTTTACATGACTATGAATATAATTTTTGATATTTCTGTTTTTTAAAGAAAAAATAAAACTGTTTAGAATATTGATCACTAAAATTAGAACTTCAACCAATAGAGTTGTAACCATAAAGGATTTCGTCAGTATCTTTAACTTTCACTACAACAACAATTTTTGTTTTTGAATTATGTAAATTCCAAAAATAATTTCCGTCCTTGCTTCCACGAAGAATAAGGTTGAATTCATATGGATTATTATTTACATCATTTGTTACTTCTTTTTTATCAATCCAAGATGCAGTTTCAGCTGCATGTTCATTTGTAATAATTGATGATGTAATTTGAAAAGTATATTCACGATTTGGAAGTTGAATATGTGACTATTTTATGAGTTGGTAAAATTGTTGAGGTAATAGGTTTGTCTGGTGTCATCAAATATTTTAAAATATTTTTTTGTCAAGAATTGTTTGAATGGAAAATCCTTATCAATCCAATCATCAGGTCAGGGTTTGAAGGTAAAGTTTTATTTTGACATTGAAATTACGTAATCCCAAATTTTGGATTCTTCAAGTTGCAAATCATCCATTTGATAGATACCAAAGCTGCTTTCTGGAAGAGTATTAAAATCGATTGATTCAAAAATCAATTTAGGACGTTTTGAGCAATAATTTGGAAGTGCTTTAAAATCTGTTTGGAAACTTGAATTTTAACCAAGAAGGATGATTTCAATAAGAAAAGTTTGAAGTCTTGCTACAAATTCTTTAAGATGTAGTCAGATGTTTAGACCTTTTCAAAATTAACGTATCTCTATAAATATATCTATTAAATATTTTAATAAATTATTAAAATATTATTTTTAAAGTTAATATTAAAATATAGCACTTACTTTATGATAATATTAAAAACTTTAGCAGATAATGAATAATTCTAATATTATTATCGTTGTTGATTTTTTAAACATCGGTAACACAAAGTTTGACTTTTTGAAGTAACAAAAAAAAAAAAAAAAAAAAAAAAAAAAAAAGGG
>PQFF01000471.1:154951-205556 GCA_003547095.1 Diversispora epigaea | reverse complement strand
CGTAGCTCCGTAAATATATCTATTTAATTTAAATATTTTAATAAATTATTAAAATATTATTTTTAAAGTTAATATTAAAATATAGCACTTACTTTATGATAATATTAAAAACTTTAGCAGATAATGAATAATTCTAATATTATTATCGTTGTTGATTTTTTAAACATCGGTAACACAAAGTTTGACTTTTTGAAGTAACAAAAAAAAAAAAAAAAAAAAAAAAAAAAAAAGAAACAAAAAAGTGGAAAATAAGAGGTGTGACGATTTTATTTGGTCAGTTTCAATAAACTAGACAGATTTATTGTCGTGTGACATTTTTATTAGATTTTGTTACATTATCCAGTAAAAATATTTTACGTCATATTGCGACGAAAGCGATTCAATTTTTGTTGCATATTAATTAAACTTTCAATACCACTTTTGAAATATTAAAGCTTTACTAGCAATTAAAATTTCAGTACATCTAGGTAATATGTAATTCAATAATATTGAAAGTTAATTAAAAAATGCTAGCTTGATAAGCTGTTGATATGTTCTTGGAACAATCATCCTGGATGAGAATTCATAGAAATAATTTTGTAAACATATTAAATTATTTTATTTTTAAAAAGGTAAAAAGATTCTCGTTCTTTTATACTTTAAATTTAAACTAAGATTATTTTATTCATTTATTAATTAAAATCGACGATAATAAAATTTTTGGCAATTTGATTTTTATAAACACACAATGAATACAATGTGAATAATATTTTTTTAACCATTTTTTTTATCATTAAAAACAATTTATTTTTTTTCCTTGTATTAAATAGATTTCTTTAAGATTTATTTTTTTATTAAAAATGAATAGAAATCATTATTTCAATAAAAAAAAATGACTAGCTACTAGATTTATTATTTTACTATCCAGATTCCAATTTGCGTAGACATTAATATGTTATTCTGCTTAACCAAAAGTTAGTTCATTCAGACTATACCAAGTATACACCAAATATGTCGATTAATAAACATATAAGAAAGAAAATACGTGTTTTACCTTTGTTAAAATTTCTACTTTCACTGAATTCCCCACGATTAAGTTTGTTTCTTTTGTTTCTCGGGTATTTTTTTTTTTAATTTTCTGATTTCTCGTTCTTACATTTATTATCTGTATACCTAATTCTAATTTTTAAAAATTAATTAATTAATAGGATTTTATAGAGTAAAAATCTGATTTAAATCATTTTATTAAAGATAGTATATAATTACATCTACAATCTTGGAATTCTTTTGTGAAATGATCCATAATGAAAAAATTCATAATTTTTCTATAATAAAGATATTTTAGTATTGTTTTAAACAACCATAAGTGTCATTCTTTTGTTTGTAGAAAGTAAGTATGCACTCATTTTGGAGGAATATTTACTCTAATCTAGTGATAAATACGAGATAAAAATTGAGAAAAAAAAGCAAAAAAAAAGAAGAAAAAAAAAAAAAGAATAAGTACATTATAGAAAACGTATAATATTATCCAACCTGAGATTTAAGTGAAATCGAAGAATCTTCTTCAATTCACAATATTGGGTGTTACCAGAAAAAGATTTTGAGACATGTCAAAAAGAAATAACGGAAAAAAAAAATGAAATGAATATTAATTGCTCAGTATCAGCAATGCCAAAAATGCCATAACCAAATTTTTATTGGAGAAGCTTTGAGATTAGGACTTTCCAGTCCAAAGATTTTATATAATTTTACAAAGAAAAAATTTTGCAAAAAAATCCTAAATATTGTCAATTGTTCAAAATTTTAACGAATTTATGAACCAATTTTTTATTTAATAAAAGTATTAGCTATAAATATAGGAATTCTAAAACTATTAATAGATTTTTTTTTAAAAAAAAGTTAAAAAAATATGGAATATTTATAAATTAGGATTAACATCTTTAAGTCCTATATTTAAATTTTGTAACTTGTGTAATTAATGCGTCACTTCTTAAACATGTATCTTGACATATTAAATATTTATTTTTAAATTATTAAGATGGAATTATGCTAATCATAGAGCGGACCAGCAATCAACCAATTATCAAATAAATATTTATCTAATCTTTGCGAAAAAAACGGAAAAAACCGAAAATAACTCGTTATTCGATTTTTTGAGATTAATTGATAAACAATGTCAAAATTTTAAATCTCCAATTGGAATGACGGGACACAATTCTAGAATTATCAATATTTTCACTATTTGTATCGCTAAATTAGGAGATAGCCTTATACAGTCACCCGCCCGCCATCGTTTATTTTTAACTTTGTTCAAATTAGGAAAAAAAAGAATCATGTAGTTTTAACGGAACACAATAAATTAGGAGAAGATCACTATACAATTATCTAAATTAGGAAATATAACCAGGAAAGAAAGTACTCAGCCAACTTTTAATGTATGTTTAAAAAAAGAAAATTCTTTAATTTATACCTATTTAATATCAAGTGCGCATTACACAAATTGCTTTATAAACTTAATTTGTAAAAAAAAAAAAAAAAAAGTTAAAAGACGAGTAACTTCACTCTTAATCCTCTTAATTCAAACAGCAAAGATGAAATCTCAATCGATCTACTCATTATTATTATTGTGCGTTTTAACTTTTACTCGTTTTTTAACAATAACAGCTAAATCATGTGTCGATTTTCCAAATCCTTTAAATCCTTCTGAAAAAGTAATTGTAGAATGCCCACCTACTGCGAATACTTATGCCAATGTTAAACGTGAAACCACAAATTTCTTTCAAGTAAATCATACTTGTTATTCTACTACAGCAATGTGTGATAAAATCAAAGAAGCCTATAATGATGCTGGAAAAGAAATATCCAAAACATTGAAGCTAAAACAGATAATCTATGTAAATTCTACTTTTATAGACTTTTTGGATATAACTTTATTAGGTGGGTTGTATTGTAAAAGTAACTTTTCCCCATAGACAATATTTATCGCTTCTAGTTTCTTCGCTTTATAATTGCATAATAATAATATTTATAATATTTAAAAAGGGGCTACTAGCGTTGCACGAACTATAAAACTGATCTCAGATGATAAGATCACAAGGTACTATCCCCAAGCTCTTGTAAAACAATTTTCCTTTGACCCACATCCTGAATATAGTGATTTCGATATTATTTCAAGTTTTAATGCAGGTAATAATCAAATAATATTATTAAAAATTACAAAAGAATATTCACAATATTAATTATATTATATTATTTTTTATAGGCCAAGAATGGTGGTTTAGAACCGATAACGAAACAATCAAATCTAATCAATATGATTTTTACGCAGTTTTATTACATGAACTTATGCATGGACTTGGATTCGTACCAGGTTGGGGTAATGCCCTTGAGACTTCGGATAATCAAAATACCACAGGTCTTACTCCAAATTTGGATTTCACTGGCGGTTCTGAAATCGAATTTGCTGGATTTACTGAAAATATATTCGATAAATTTGTAAAGACCATAATAAATAATACAGTAAACACATTGACGTATTACACCTACCAGTTAAATGAGGCAATACCTATTGGAACTCCATTTAATAATTACTCCGAATTTGTCACGAAAATGAAATCTTCTCCACAATGGAAATATGCAGAATTTGCGCTTATATCAGCGACTACTAATGATAGTATGTACTTTACACCTGCGAAAGACACAAGTTGGAATGACAAAATTTATTTAGAAACTAGTTTTAATCCTTTTGTATCAGGTTCTAGTATAAATCACGTCAGCGACGAAAAATATGAACCAACTGAAGATTTTTTGATGACATGGAGTTTCAATCCTGGGGAAACACTAGAATACTTGATCCAAAAAGGTGGGAATTACAAATCTCCGATTGGACCCAGACTTTTATCTATACTTGAATCAATGGGATATGAAACAGAAGCTTATCCTAATTCAATTAAACCTACATATGAATATTAATGTTAACATTATCTATTATTACTTTCAATAGCTATTATATTATTCGTTGTAGTTGTATTTTATAAAATTAGTTATTTTATTTTTATTTTTTATCACTCTTTCAAATAAAGAATGTTTCTTCTCCAAAATTAATAGTCGTCTTTATTTTATCTGTTATTGTTTAGCTAATAATATTCATAAAAATAAATTTAAATATGATTCTTTGGTCACACGTGCTATTATAAAATTTTTGTAGCATGGTTCAATAACTATATTGTCTCTGTATCGTAGTTTTTAAGAAAGAACGAAATCTGAAATTTATAAAAATTTTTTCGATATTATTTTAACTTGGCACCCCCAGATGTAAAACGGCAGCAAATTATGGAATTTGCATGCTCTTGTAATTGAGTTCTTTTTTTTTTTTTAACTATAAAAAGTTTATTGTTTAATTAATATAACTTAGATAATTTATTTTAGCTTTATTTGCTTTAATATATAATATACAGTAATGTTATTTATAGATTAAAATATTTTATCGCTTTTTAATTTGAAAACTTCGTAATCATCTTGCATAGCCACCACCAATACAATTAATCTATTTTCAGGCATATAGAAATCATTGGTAAAATTTGGACCGTCTTTAACTTTCATAATAACAATAAAATTTGTTTTTTGATCACATAAATTCCATAATACTTTAGGCCTGCTTCCACAAAGAATAACATATGGATATCATATGTTACATCTTTCTTATCAATCCAAGATGCAATTTCAGCTGCATTTTCATTTGTAATAATTAATAAGACAATTTGAAAAGTATATCCACGATTCGGAAGTTGAGTAGTAGTGACTATTTTACGAGTTGGTAAAATTGTTAAGGAAATAGGTTATAGAATATTTTAAAATATCAGCCATAACGTTTTATCAAGAATTTTTTGAAAGTTGAACCAATTTTTCCATTATGTTTTCAAAAATATGAAGGCGTGGCAAACATTGATTCAAAAATCAAGTTAGGTTGTTTCACGTAAAACCAATTATTAGATTCACTTTAGTTACAGAATTACTTTCTCGTATTGAAAAACTTTTTCAACTATCATTTACAGAAACCTCAAGTTGGATTGATCGTAAAAAAACTACTTATTCGACAAACAATAAATTAGAATTAATTTTAAGGGAACTGGGCCACACAAGCGTTTCGGATATTGTCATTATCGTGCTAATATAGCTGCGATAATGAAATAAAGAATGGAATGCTTTTTAATTTGTATCTTTATTTTATCAGTTATTTTCTAGTTTTAAAAAATAAAACGTCAAACCGCCCATCAAAAAACCTCTCATGGTATAATTACATAGTTTATAACAAAGAACGAAATCTGAAATTTATAAAATTTTCGCAATATTATTTTAACTCTTCTCAGATGTAAAACGGAAAACTTTATTAATAAAACTTAACAACCATAAATGTCAAAGCAAATTACTCGTTTATTTAGTATTTGCATGACCTTATAATTGAGTTCTTTTTTTTTAACTATAAATTAATTTATTGTTTAGTTAATTTAACTTAGAAGCTTTATACTTCAATATAAATATTCCTTAAAAACATACAGCAATAACATAAAGTATATTACTAAATTAAATATTTTATCTCTTTTTAATAAGAAAAACTTCATAATCATCTATTAAAACTTCACCAGATGTTTTTCTAATTAGTTTTTCATAGCCATTAATACCAATGTAAAATGATCGACCTCCATACATACGGAAATCACTTCCACCAAAATTTGGACCATAATAATAAGAGTAATTATAAATAGCATTACTTGCATTTTTTACATGACTAAGAATATGATTTTCGATATTTCCATTTTTTAAAGAAAAAATAAAACTGCCATTGGTTGTAGAATATTGCCCATGTAAATTGAAATCCCAACCAATAGGATTGTAACCACCAAGGATCTCGTCAGTATCTTTAACTTTCACAACAACAACAAGATTTGTTTTCTGATCACATAAATTCCAAAATACATTGACTCCAAATCCATCCCTGCTTCCACGAAGAATAAGGTTGAATTCATATGGATTATTATTTACATAAGTTGTTACTTCTTTCTTACCAATCCATGACGCAATATTAGCTGCATGTTCATTTGTAATAATTAATGAAGTAATTTGAAAAGTATTTCCACGATTTGGAAGTTGAATGGTGATTATTTTACGAGGTGGTAAAATTGTTGAGGTAATAGGTTTGTCTGAAGCCATGGAATATTTTAAAATATCAGTCACTAATTTTTTATTGAGAATTTGTTGAAATGGATATACTTTCTCCATAATGTTTCCACTGGAAATTTGAAAATAACGAATGTGAGGTAAACATTGTTGCAAAGTATTTTTTAAAATTTGAAAATCTTTATCAACCCAATCATCAATGTTTGAAGGTAAAGTTTTATTTTGAGAAATTCCCCATTGAATTACGTAATCCCAAATTTTGGATTCCTCAAGTTGTAAATCATCTCTTTGAATAATAGATACCAAAGCTGCTTCTGGAAGAGTATTAAAATCGTTTGATTCAAAAATCAAGTTAGGATGTTTTGCGATTATATCGTTGCAATAATTTTGAAGTGCTTTAAAATCTGTTTGGAAACTTGAATTATAAATTTTTGAAAATTTTAATTTTAACCAAGAAGGATGATTTTCAATAAGAAAAGTTTGAAGTCTTTCGACCAATTCTTCAAGTTGAAATTGATTTGCAGTCATCAAAAGGTCAAAAATAATAGATGTTTCAACTTTTTCAAGATTGACTGTAGCTCCGTAAATATATCTATTTAATTTAAACATTTTAATAAATTATTAAAATATTATTTTTAAAGTTAATAAAATTTAATATAGCACTTACTTTAGAATAAAATTAAAATCTTTAGCAGATATTTGTGGTTTTTGAATAATTTTAATATTATCATCGTTATTGATAGTTGATTTTTTAAATTCATCGTAGAGATAAGGACATCGGTAACACAAAACTGTTGAATGAACTTTAAAAGTTTGCATAACTGGAGGTTCTCCGACCTCAATAATAATATTATATTCATTACCGTTTTCTAAAAGTTTAACATAATCATTTGATAAATTTTCATAAAAGTTTAGAGTCATTTTGAAGAAGTAACAAGCGAATCAAGAAAGTGAAAAATGAATAAAATCGTCACCCCTTTTTCATTTTATCCGAATATAGCCGGTCGGCCTTTTTTTGGTTTCAATGAATATTCTAATTGTGTATTTGTCATACATCATCTAAATTAATATTCCGTTTAATTGCTTTATTTTTCGACCAATAATTTGAAAAATAAAAATGTTTTTAAAATTTTTGACAAGTTATCTCAAAACTTTATTGGATTTCTTAATGAAAATGATACAGCATGATTTAATGAAAGATTAACAATTTGTGTGTTACCATAACAAATTAATTTATTAAAAAAAATGTAATTTGGTAACTAAATAAATAAAAATAAATAAAAATAAAATTAATTAAATATATTTATTCTATTATTATCATCATTTATAATCATAATCAGTTATTATAATATCAGACATTATTTGGTATATTTATGCTATTATGATATTGTTACTGTTATTTAATATCGACTATAATAATATCTATGTATAATGCCTCTATTTTTAATATTCGGACATCTAATTATTTAATTAAGTGTGTTATATTAGTTGTTGGGTTGGGCGTTGTTAGTTGGTAAAAAATCCTTACGAGGTTTTTTTTACGATCTGTATTTTCCTCTTGTTAAATTTTTTGGTAAATTGACTTTAATGGGTAAACCTGTTAAATAAGGGATAACTCTTAGCAAGCTGGTTTTTATTTTAATTTTGTAATTTAAGTTACTTAGTGATGTATATTATAAATGTTAAATAGTGATGAGACCTCACTGGTCGTTTAAAATTAAAAAAAAAATTAATAATTAAAAATCTAGTTAGTTAATTAAATAGTTATAAATTATAAACGAATGTTGCATTTTTTGGCGAAATTTGAAAGTAGCATTAATTGTTATTTTATTTAATACAATCATAAATACAAAAAAATACTAAATGTAAATGCAAGTAACAAATAACACAAACAATACAATGTACAGATAANAAGTAAAATTAATAAAATATATTTATTCTATTATTATTATCATTTATAATCAGTTATTATAATATCAGACATTATTTGGTATATTTATGCTATTATGATATTGTTACTGTTATTTAATATCGACTATAATAATATCTATGTATAATGCCTCTATTTTTAATATTCGGACATCTAATTATTTAATTAAGTGTGTTATATTAGTTGTTGGGTTGGGCGTTGTTAGTTGGTAAAAAATCCTTACGAGGTTTTTTTTACGATCTGTATTTTCCTCTTGTTAAATTTTTTGGTAAATTGACTTTAATGGGTAAACCTGTTAAATAAGGGATAACTCTTAGCAAGCTGGTTTTTATTTTAATTTTGTAATTTAAGTTACTTAGTGATGTATATTATAAATGTTAAATAGTGATGAGACCTCACTGGTCGTTTAAAATTAAAAAAAAAATTAATAATTAAAAATCTAGTTAGTTAATTAAATAGTTATAAATTATAAACGAATGTTGCATTTTTTGGCGAAATTTGAAAGTAGCATTAATTGTTATTTTATTTAATACAATCATAAATACAAAAAAATACTAAATGTAAATGCAAGTAACAAATAACACAAACAATACAATGTACAGATAACATGGAGCAAGCAAGTATATATAGCCGTCACTGTGCTAACACGGGTTGTAGAATGCCCAGCTACAGCGAATAATGCTAATATTAAACGTGGAACCGCTAATTTCTTTCATAATTGTTCTTCTACTACAGCTGGAAACAAAATAACAAGATCGCAAGGCGCTATCTTCAAGCTCTTGCAAAACAGTTTTGCTTCAATGTACATTCTGAATATAATGATTACGATATGATTGCAAGATTTAATTCAGGTAATAATCAAATAATATTATTATATATTTTTATCGGCAAAGAATGGTAGTTTAGAATCGATAACGAAATAATGAAACCCAATCTATATGATTTTTACACAGTTATATTACATGAACTTAAGTTGGTTGGAGTAATTACCTTGAGATTTCAGTCAATCAAAATACCAAAGGATTTACGGAACGTATATTTGATAGAAATGTAAAGTTCATAAGAAATAATGTAGTAAGCACATCTGTATATTACCCTTTCCAGTTAAATGAGATGGTACCTATTGGAACTTCAATTAATACTGACTCGGAATTGTTGAAGTAAAATCTTCTCCACAATGGAAATATGCAAAATTTGAACTTATATCAGCAACCACTAATGATAGTTTGTACTTTACCTGCGGAAAACACAAGTTGAAATGATGGAATTTATTTAAAATCTAGTTTTAATTCTATTAAAATAAGTTCTAGAATAGCAAAATATATGAACAACTCCTATTTTTTTTAATGACATCGTCACGCTCGGGAGAAATATCAGAATACTCATCTTGAAAATTGGAAATTACAAATTTCCAATTGGACCCAAAATTTTGTCTATTCTTGAATCAATGGGATATGAAACACATCTATTGAAAATTCACCACCTGTTTTTCTAATTAGCTTTTCATAATTAATATAACCATGTAAAATGATCGATTTCTATACGTAAAGAAATCATTGCCACCGAAATTTGGCAATCATACCTATTATAATAGCATTGCTTACATTTCTTACCCGACTAAGAATATAATGTCGCTATTTAAAGAAAAAATAAAACCATCATTAGTTTCAGAATATTCAAATGAATTGGAATTCCAACCAATAGGATTGTAACTACTAAGGATCTCGTTTACGGTTTTCTAAAAGCTTAACATAATCATTTGATAAATTTCATGAAAATTTGAAGTCATTTGAAAAGAAGTAAAAAAAAATGAGAAAAATGAATATTGTCAGTCTGCCTAATTTTTAATTTCAATTAATATTTTTATTGTGTGTATACTTAAATAATCTAAATTTATATTCCATTTAGTTAACGCTATCTTTATTTTTTCGACCCAATAATTTGAAAAACAAAAAAAAATGGTAATAAAATTTTTTTGAAAACTTTATTTAACTTAATGATAAAATGATAAAAACTCAACCATTGAAGTTGAAAATAAAAAAGATCTTTTACAGCACATTCTAAGCATATTGAAATTTGATTACAGAATCTGTATTGGTGTCCTGTCCCTTCTCAAACAAGATTAAAATTTGGGATTACATATGTTGTTAAGTGGGAAACCGCTCCTATAAACTTTGAAGAATAGCCATAGGAAAATTTATTACGTTGAAAATCACTTTCGCAACAATGTCTACCTTTTATTTGTTACTTTCATATTCAAATGCTGAAAATACCGATAAAATTAAAAAAATTCTTGAAAAACAACTTTGGTAAGATAATATCCCAGTCAAATATAGCTAAATCTTCTTCAACTTCTTGATAATCGCATACACGCAATCCTACATTTTGTAATACATTAATTTTGACTTTAGTATCATTACTAAGCAAATGGAAGTCCGTCCAATAAAACCAATTATTAGATTCACTTTTGTTATAGAATTACCTTCTCGTATTGAAAAACTTTTTTCAACTATCATTTCTGACCACTTATTATGAACAATAAATTAGAATTAATTTTAAGGGGAACTAAGCCACACAAGCGTTTTGAATATAGCTGTGATAATGAAATAAAGAATGGAATGTTTTTTAATTTAGCATCTTTATTTTATCAGTTATTTTCCAGTTTTAAAAAATAAAATTTTCAATTGTTCACTAAAAAATCTCTCATGGTATAATTACATAGTTTATAACAAAGAACGAAATCTGAAATTTACAAAATTTTTGCGATATTATTTTAACTTGGCACTTCTCAAATGTAAAACGGAAAACTTTATGAATAAAACTTAACCATAAATGTCAAAGCAAATTATCCGTTTATTTAGTATTTGCATGACCTTATATTTTTTAACTATAAATAAATTTATTGTTTAGTTAATTTAACTTAGAAACTTTATTTACTTTAATATAAATATTCCTTCAATACAAAGTAATGTCATAAAGTAGATTAATAAATTAAAATATTTTATCTCTTTTTAATTTGAAAAACTTCATAATCATCTATTGAAAATTCACCAGTTGTTTTTCTAATTAGTTTTTCATAGTTATTAATACTGTGAATATTAAATGCGTTTCTACACAGACGGAAATCATTGCCACCAAAATTTGGACCAAAATTATTAGAGTAGTTATAAATAGCATTGTTTGCATCTTTTACACGACTAAGAATATGATTTTTGATATTTCCATTTTTTAAAGAAAAAATAAAACTGTCATTAGTTTCACAATATCCAATTAAATCGGAATTCCAACTAATAGGATTGTAACCACCAAGGATCTCGTCAGTATCTTTAACTTTCACAACAACAACAAGATTTGTTTTCTGATTACATAAATTCCAAAATACATTTTTTTGAAATCCATCCCTGCTTCCACGAAGAATAAGGTTGAATTCATATGGATTATTATTTACATCATATGTTACTTCTTTCTTATCAATCCAAGATGCAATTTCAGCTGCATGTTCATTTGTAATAACCGATGATGTAATTTGAAAAGTGTATCCGCGATTTGGAAGTTGATTGGTGACTATTTTACGAGGTGGTAAAATTGTTGAGGTCATAGGTTCATTCAGAGCCATGGAATATTTTAAAATATCGGTCACTAATTTTTTATTAAGAATTTGTTGATATGGAAATACTTTTTCCATAATGTCTTTACTGGAAATTTGAAAATATCGAATGTGGGGTAAACATTGTTGCAAAGTAATTTTTAAAATTTGAAAATCTTTATCAACCCAATCATCAATGTTTGAAGGTAGAGTTTTATTTTGAGAAATTCCCCATTGAATTATGTAATCCCAAATTTTGGATTCCTCAAGTTGTAAATCATCTCTTTGAATAATAGATACCAAAGCTGTTTCTGGAAGAGTATTAAAATTATTTGATTCGAAAATCAAATTAGGATGTTTTGCGATTATATCATTGCAATAATTTTGAAGCGCTTTAAAATCCGTTTGGAAACTTGAATTATAAATTTTTGAAAAACTTAATTTTAACCATGAAGGATGATTTTCAATAAGAAAAGTTTGAAGTCTTTCGACCAATTCTTCAAGTTGAAATTGATTTGCAGTCATCAAAAGGTCAAAAATAATAGATGTTTCAACTTTTTCAAGGTTAATCGTAGCTCCGTAAATATATCTATTTAATTTAAACATTTTAATAAATTATTAAAATATTATTTTTAAAGTTAATAAAATTTAATATAGCACTTACTTTAGAATAAAATTAAAAACTTTAGCAGATATTTGTGGTTTTTGAATAATTTTAATATTATCATCGTTATTGATAGTTGATTTTTTAAATTCATCGTAGAGATAAGGACATCGGTAACACAAAACTGTTGAATGAACTTTAAAAGTTTGCATAACTGGAGGTTCTCCGACCTCAATAATAANGAAGGATGATTTTCAATAAGAAAAGTTTGAAGTCTTTCGACCAATTCTTCAAGTTGAAATTGATTTGCAGTCATCAAAAGGTCAAAAATAATAGATGTTTCAACTTTTTCAAGGTTAATCGTAGCTCCGTAAATATATCTATTTAATTTAAACATTTTAATAAATTATTAAAATATTATTTTTAAAGTTAATAAAATTTAATATAGCACTTACTTTAGAATAAAATTAAAAACTTTAGCAGATATTTGTGGTTTTTGAATAATTTTAATATTATCATCGTTATTGATAGTTGATTTTTTAAATTCATCGTAGAGATAAGGACATCGGTAACACAAAACTGTTGAATGAACTTTAAAAGTTTGCATAACTGGAGGTTCTCCGACCTCAATAATAATATTATATTCATTACCATTTTCTAAAAGTTTAACATAATCATTTGATAAATTTTCATAAAAGTTTAGAGTCATTTTGAAGAAGTAACAAGCGAAACAAGAAAGTGAAAAATGAATAAAATCGTCACCCTTTTTCATTTTATCCGAATATAGCCGATCGGCCTTTTTTAGTTTCAATGAATATTCTTATTGTGTATTTGTCATACATAAATCATCTAAATTAATATCCCGTTTAGTTGTTTTATTTTTCGACCAATAATTTGAAAAATAAAAAAATTTTTGACAAGTAAATGATTTGAAGTTGAAAATCTTTTACAGCATGATTTGAGGAATTACCATAACAAATTAATTTATAAATGGATGGGATTATGTCATTAAGTGGGGGAATTTCATATATTAAAAAATCACTTTTTACAACCTACTACTTATTCGCTGCTTTCATATTTCAAAATTATTGATAAAAAGAAGATATTAATCAGCATATGCGAATACAGTTGTGATAATAAAGTGAAAGTTATGGGAATATTTGGACGTTATGATCCTTTAGCATGGGTTAACAACAATAATTCTATTAATGGTAAATGGATGAAATAAATGATAGTAATAGTCTATTTTTTTTTGTGCTAAACTTATATATTCATATTTATATATATTTTAATTTAATTAAACCTCCACCATTAATTGCTGATAATTCACTATCGAAAGCCGAATAATCAATAATTAATTAATTAAAATTTGATAATCCAACGTAATTATGTGACTAATAATAAGAATAATAATAATTAAATGGAAAAGAAAAAACCAATTCTAAATGGTCAAAGATAAATCAATAAATCAACAACCGTAATTCTTAAATTTTGTTAGTTTGTTATTGTCGATGTAAGTTTTTTAAAATAGGGATAATCATTGCATAACATTCAACTTTAGAAATTGAAAAAACTGAAGATGAGTTGTTGCTGCTGCTGCTACGATGATGTGATGTTATTAAAATTTTTTTTAATAATAATGGCAATTAATTATTTATTAAAAAATGTTATCATTATTTGGTAACTAAATAAATAAAAATAAATAAAAGTAAAATTAATAAAATATATTTATTCTATTATTATTATCATTTATAATCAGTTATTATAATATCAGACATTATTTGGTATATTTATGCTATTATGATATTTCTACTGTTATTTAATATCGACTATAATATTATCTATGTATAATGCCTACTATTTTTAAGATTCGGACATCTAATTATTTAATTAAATGTGTTATATTAGTTGTTGGGTTGGGCGTCGTTAGTTGGTAAAAAATCCTTACGAGTTTTTTTTATACGACAGTATTTTCCTCTTGTTAAATTTTTTGGTAAATTGACTTTAATGGTTAAACCTGTTAAATAAGGTGTTCGCGGCCTTACGGTGGCGGTGGCTGGTCAAGCCGTGCGGGGATAACTCATAGCTAGCTGGTTTTTATTTTAATTTTGTAATTTAAGTTACTTAGTGATGTATTTTATAAATGTTAAATAAAATGAGATCTCACCGGTCGTTTAAAATTAAAAAAAAAATTAAAAATTAAAAAATCTAATTATTTAATTAAATAGCTATAAATTATAAATTAGTTATAAACGAATGTTGCATTTTTTTGGCTAAATTTGAAAGTGGCATTAATCGTGATGGTAGTTATTATTTTATTTAATGCAATCATATACAAAAAAAATACTAAATGTAAATGCAAGTAACTAATAACACAAACAATACAATGAACAGATAACATGGAGCAAGCAAGTATATATAGTCACTGTACTAACATGGGTTGTAAAATGCCCAGCTACAGCGAATAACGCTAAAGTAATAACTACAGCTGGAAACAAAATAACAAGATCGCAAGGCGCTATCTTCAAGCTCTTGCAAAACAATTTTGCCTCAATGTACATTCTGAATATAATGATTACGATATTATTGCAAGATTTAATTCAGGTAATAATTAAATAATATTATCAAAAATTTCAAAAAAATATTCACAATATTAATTATATATTTTTATAGGCAAAGAATGGTAGTTTAGAATCGATAACGAAACAATGAAACCCAATCAATATGATTTTACGCAGTTATATTACATGAACTTAAATTGGTTGGAGTAATCCTTGAGATTTCAGTCAAACAAAATACCAAAGTACGGAACATATATTTGATAGAAATGTAAAGTTCATAAGAAATAATATAGTAAGCACATCGGCATATTACCCTTTCCAGATGGTACCTATTGGAACTTCAATTAATACTGACTCGGAATTGTTGAAGTAAAATCTTCTCCACAATGGAAATATGCAAAATTTGAGCTTATATCAACCACTAATGATAGCTTGTACTTTACCTGCGGAAAACACAAGTTGGGATGATGGAATTTATTTAGAATCAAGTTTTAATTCTATTGAAATAAGTTCTAGAATAGCAAAATATATGAACAACTCCTATTTTTTTAATGACATCGTCGCGCTCCCGGAGAAATACCGGAATACTTAATCTAAAAAATTGGGAATTATAAATTTTCAATTGGATCCAGAATTTTGTCTATACTTGAATCAATGGGATGTGAAACAGATGCTTATCCTAATCACATATAAATCTTGATTTTAGCATTATCTATGATTATTACTTTTATATTAATCATTGTATTTTATAAAATTAGTTAATTTATTTTTATTTTCTTAAATAAAGTCGTCTTTATTTCATCATTGCCTAGTCTAAATTATAATATTCACAAAAATATATTTCATATTATTTTTAGCTTGTTTACACGTGTCATCATAAAAATTTTTATCCCACTTATCATGGTTAAATATTGTCTCGAAAGAACGAAATCTGAAATTTATAAAAATTTTTGGGATATTATTTTAAACTGTCACGTCTACAATGTAAAATGGAAAACTTTATGCATAAAAACTTGACAGCTGAAGCAAATTACATCGAATTTGCATGCTCTTTTTTTTTAACTATAATAAATTTATTACTTTATTTACTTTACTTTAATAAATATTCCTTAAAACATAAAGTAATGTCAAATTTTTAATTTAAAAAACTTCATAATCATCTATTGAAAATTCACCACCTATTTTTCTAATTAGTTTTTCATAATTAATATAAACATGTAAAATGATCGATTTCCATACGTAAAGTAATCATTGCCACCGAAATTTGGACCACAATAATAACTATTATAAATAGCATTGCTTACATTTCTTACCCGACTAAGAATATAATGTCCGTTATTTAAAGAAAAAATAAAACCGTCATTAGTTTCAGAATATTCAAATGAATTGGAATTCCAACCAATAGAATTGTAACCACCAAGGATCTCATCTCGTTTACGGTTTTCTAAAAGTTTAACATAATCATTTGATAAGTTTCATAAAAATTTAAAGTCATTTTGAAAAGAAGAAAAAAATGAGAAAAATGAATATTGTTAGTCTGCTTTTTTTTAATTTCAATTAATATTTTTATTGAGTGTATACTTAAATAATCTAAATTTATATTCCATTTAGTTAACACTATCCTTATTTTTTCGACCCAATAATTTGAAAAACAAAAAAAATGGTAATAAAATTTTTTTGAAAACTTTATTGAACTTAATGATAAAGATAATTAAAATTCAACCATTGAAGTTAGATCTTTTACAGCACATTCTAAGCATATTGAAATTTGATTACAGAATCTGTATTGGTGTCCTGTCCCTTCTCAAACAAGATTAAAATTTGGGATTATGTTGTTAAGTGGGGAACCGCTCCTATAAACCTCGAAGAATGGACCAAAGAAAAATTTATTACGTTGAAAATCACTTTTACAACAATGTCTATTAGCTTTATTTACTTTAATTTAAATATTTCCTTAAAACGTACAGTAATATAATAAAGTATATTGATAAATTAAAATATTTTATCTCTTTTTAATCTGAAAAACTTCATAATCATCTATTGAAAAATCACCAGTTGTTTTTCTAATTAGTTTTTCATAGCTAACAATACTGTGAATATTAAATGCATTTTTATACAGACGGAAATCAGTGCCACCAAAATTTGGACCAAAATTATTAGACTCACTATAAATAGCATAACTTGTATTTTTTACACGACTAAGAATATGATTTTCGATATTTCTATTTTTTAAAGAAAATATAAAACTGTCATTTGTTGCAGAATATTGGCCATTTAAATTCGAATTCCAACCAATAGGATTGTAACCACCAAGGATCTCGTCAGTATCTTTAACTTTCGCAACAACAAGAACATTTGTTTTCTGATTACATAAATTCCAAAATACATTGACTCCAAATCCATCCCTGCTTCCACGAAGAATAAGGTTGAACTCATATGGATTATTATTTACATCATATGTTACTTCTTTCTTATCAATCCAAGATGCAATTTCAGCTGCATGTTCATTTGTAATAATTAATGAAGTAATTTGAAAAGTATATCCACGATTCGGAAGTTGATTGGTGACTATTTTACGAGGTGGTAAAATTGTTGAGGTAATAGGTTTGTCTGGTGCCATGGAATATTTTAAAATATCAGTCATTAATTTTTTATTGAGAATTTGTTGATATGGATATACTTTTTCCATAATGTCTCCACTGGAAATTTGAAAATATCGAATGTGGGGTAAACATTGTTGTAAGGTATTTTTTAAAATTTGAAAATCTTTATCAACCCAATAATTAATGTTTGAAAGTAAAGTTTTATTTTGAGAAATTCCCCATTGAATTACGTAATCCCAAATTTTGGATTCCTCAAGTTGTAAGTCATCCCTTTGAATAATAGATACCAAAGCTGCTTCTGGAAGAGTATTAAAATCGTTCGATTCAAAAATCAAGTTGGGATGTTTTGCGATTATATCGTTGCAATAATTTTGAAGTGCTTCAAAATGAGTTTGAAAACTTGAATTATAAATTTTTGAAAAATTTAATTTTAACCAAGAAGGATGATTTCCAATAAGAAAAGTTTGAAGTCTTTCGACCAATTCTTCAAGTTGAAATTGATTTACAGTCATCAAAAGATCAAATATAATAGATGCTTCAACATTTTCAAGATTAACCGTAGCTCCATAAATATATCTATTAAATATTTAATAAATTATTAAAATACTATTTTTAAAGTTAATATAATTTATTTAAGTATAGTACTTACTTTATAATAACATTAAAAACTTTAGCAGATATTTGTGGTTTTTGAATAATTTTAATATTATCATCGTTATTGATGGTTGATTTTTTAAATTCATCGTAGAGATAAGGACATCGGTAACACAAAACTGTTGAATGAACTTTAAAAGTTTGCATAACTGGAGGTTCTCCGACCTCAATAATAATATTATGTTCATTACCGTTTTCTAAAAGTTTAACATAATCCTTTGATAAGTTTTCATAAAAGTTTAGAGTCATTTTGAAGAAGTAACAAGCGAAAGAAAGTGAAAAATGAATAAAATCGTCACCCCCTTTTTCATTTTATCCGAATATAGCCGATCGGCCTTTTTTAGTTTCAATGAATATTCTTATTGTGTATTTGTCATACATAAATCATCTAAATTAATATTCCATTGTTTCCCGTTTAGTTGCTTTATTTTTCGACCAATAATTTGAAAATAAAAAAATGTTTTAAAATTTTTGACAAGTTATCTCAAAACTTTATTGAACTTAATGGTAAAGATGATTACAATGTAATCATTGAAGTTGAAAATGAAGAAAAATCTTTTACAGCATGATTTAATAACGAATTCGAATTAAACAAGATAATTTATAAATGGAAGTTAAAATTTGGGATTATGTAATTAAGTGGGGGAATTTCATATGTTAAAAAATTACTTTTTACAACCTACCACTTATTCGCTACTTTCATATTTCATAATTAGTGATAAAAAAGAAGATATTAATTAGCATATGAAAACCCAGAAAATATTATGCTAATTCAGTTGTGATAATGAAAGTTATGGGAATATTTGGACGTTATGATCCTTTAGCATGGGATAACAACAGTGGTAAATCGATGAAATAAATGATAGTCTATTTTTTTTGTAATTGTCGAAAGTTGAATAGTCAATAAATATAATAAATATTTAATTAAAATTTGATAATCTAACGTGAAACATTTTAATTATATGACTAATAATATGAATAATAATAATTAAATGGAAAAGAAAAAAACCAATGTTTTTAATATCGATTATCATTTAAAATAGGGATAATCATTACATAACATTCAACTTTAGAAATTGAAAAAACTGAAGATGAGTTGTTGCTGCTGCTGTTACGATGATGTGATGTTATTAAATTTTTTTTTTAATAATAATGGCTGATTAATTTTTTATTAAAAAAAATGTTATTTGGTAACTAAATAAATAAAAATAAATAAAAATAAAATTAATAATATATATTTATTCTATTATTATTATCATTTATCATCAGTTATTATAATATCAGACATTATTTGGTATATATTATTATACAATTGCTATGGTTATTTAATATATTTAATATCGACTATAATAATATCTATGTATAATGCCTACTACTTTTAATATTCGGACATCTAATTATTTAATTAATTATGTTATATTAGTTGTTGGGTTGGGCGGTGTTGGTCGATAAAAAAGTCCTTACGAGGTTTTTTATACGATCTGTATTTTCCTCTTGTTAAATTTTTTTGGTAAATTGACTTTAACGGGGTAACCCTGTTAAATAAGTTAAATAAGGTGCTCGTGGCCTTACGGTGGTGGTGGCTGGTCAAGCCATGCGGGATAACTCTTAGCCAGTTGGTTTTTATTTTAATTTTGTAATTTAAGTTATTTAGTGATGTATATTATAAATGTTAAATAAAGATGAGACCTCACTGGTCGTTTAAAATTAAAAAAAATTAAAAATTAAAAAATCTAATTATTTAATTAAATAGTTATAAATTATAAATTAGTTATAAACGAATTTTGCATTTTTTGGCTAAATTTGAAAGTAGCATTAATCATGATGATTGTTATTATTTTATTTAATACAACCATATACAAAAAAATACTAGTGCAAGTAACAAATAACACAAACAATACAATGAACAGATAACATGGAGCAAGCAAGTATATATCTAGATGTTTTCTATAGGGGAATTTACTGGCCAGTCCAACGTTTTAATTTTTTAATTCTTAAACCATTTTATAGTTTTTTTTTATGATATGGATTGGCTTGTTTAAACACCAGTTATAGATGTCACTTTTTACCATACAAATCATTATGTAACATTCATACAGTCATAAAAAATAAATAGATGAGAAAAACATACAAAAAAAAGAAAAAATGGGGAATGAGTTATAAAAATATTGCATATTGTTAAACTGAAAAATCGGGCGTTACTTTACGACGCGATCGTACATTATAATTGTTCTTCTACTACAGCTTAAAAAAGAAATAACAAGATCGCAAGGTGCTATCTTCAAGCTCTTATAAAACAATTTTGCTTCAATGTACATTCTGAACAATGATTACGATATTGTTGCAAGATTTAATTCAGGTAATAATTAAATAATATTAATTATATTATTTTATAGGCAAAGAATGAAGGTTTGAAACCCAATCAATATGATTTTTACACAGTTACATATATTGCATGAACTTATAAATTGACTTGGACTCATATCAAGTTGTTGGAGTAATTACCTTGAGACTTCAGTCAATCAAAATATCGCTTCTCTGGATTTACAGAACGTATATTTGATATAAATATAAAGTTCATAAGAAATAATATAGTGAGATTACCTTTTCCAGTTAAATGAGGCGGCACCTATTGGAATTTCATTTAACACTGACTCAGAATTTGTTACTGAAGTAAAATCTTCTCCACAATGGGAATATGCGCTTAAATCAGCAACTACTAATGATAGTATGTACTTTACACCTGCGAAACGCATAAGTTGGAATGATGAAATATATTTAAAAACTAGTTTAATCCTATTCAAATAGGTTCTAGTATAAGTCATGTCAGCGAAATGTACGATTTTTTAATGATATATCGTCGCGCTCCTGGAGAAACATCAGAATAATCGATCCAATTGGACCCAAAATTTTGTCAGTACTTAAGTCAATAGGATATGAAACAGATATTATCCAAATTCAATTTAAACCTACATATGAAAATTAATTTTAGCATTATCCATTATTATTACTTTTATATCAATCAATGTGCTTTATAGAATTAGTTAATTTATTTTTAGTTTCTATCACTCTTTCAATAAAGTCATCTTTATTTCATGCCTAGTCGTGTCATCATAAATTTTTTATTCACTAATCATGGCTTAATATTGTCTCAAAAGAACGAAACTTATAAAAAATTTTACAACATTATTTTAAATTGTCACTTCTTAGATGCAAAACGGAATAAAAACTTAACAACCATTTGCTCTTTTTTTTTAATGATAATAAATTTATTGCTTAATTAATATAACTTAGAAGCTTTATTTTAGCTTTATTTACTTTACTTTAATATAAATATTCCTTAAAATACAAAGTAATGTCATAAAGTATATTAATAAATTAAAATATTTTATCTCTTTTTAATTTGAAAAACTTCATAATCATCTATTGAAAATTCACCACCTATTTTTCTAATTAGTTTTTCATAGCCATTAATATAACCAATGTAAAATGATCGATTTCCATACGTAAAGAAATCATTGCCACCAAAATTTGGACCACAATCATACCTGTTATAAATAGCATTGCTTGCATTTTTTACACGACTAAGAATATAATGTTCCTTATTTAAAGAAAAAATAAAACTGTCATTAGTTTCAGCATATCCAAATGAATTGGAATTCCAACCGATAGGATTGTAACCACCAAGGATTTCGTCAGTATCTCCGACTTTCACAACAATAAGAAGATTTGTTTTCTGATCACATAAATTCCAAAATGCATCTCTTCCAAATCCATCCCTGCTTCCACGAAGGATAAGGTTGAATTCATATGGATTACTATTTACATCATATGTTACTTCTTTCTTATCAATCCAGGATGTAATTTCAACTTCATGTTCATATTTAATAATTGATGAAGTAATTTGAAAAGTATTTCCACGATTTGGAAGTTGAGTAGTGATTATTTTACGAGGTGGTAAAATTATTGAGATAATAGGTTTGTCTGGAGTCACGGAATATTTTAAAATATCATCCCATAACGTTTTATCAAGAATTTGTTGAAATGGAAACAATTTTTCCTTAATATTTTCATTAGAAAATTGAAAATATCGAATGTGTGGTAAACATTGTTGTAAAGTATTTTTTAAAATTTGAAAATCCTTATCAATCCAATCATTAAGGTTGGAGGGTAAAGTTTTATTTTGAGAAACTCCCCATTGAATTACATAATCCCAAATTTTGGATTCCTCGAGTTGTAAATCTTCCCTTTGAATAATAGATAACAAAGCTACTTCTGAAAGTGTATTGAAATTATTTGATTCGAAAATCAAATTAGGATGTTTTGCGATTATATCATTGCAATAATTTTGAAGCGCTTTAAAATCTGCTTGGAAACTTAAATTAAAAATTTTTGAAAAATTGAATTTTAACCAAGAAGGATGATTTTCAATAAGAAAAGTTTGAAGTCTTTCAACCAATTCTTCAAGTTGAAATTGATTCGCAGTTATCAGAATATCAAAAATAATAGGTGTTTCGACCTTTTCAAGATTGACCGTAGCTTCATAAATATATCTATTTAAAGTTAATATAATATTTTTATAAATTATTAAGATATTATTTTTAAAGTTAATATAATTTATTTAAATATTGCACTTACTTTAGAATAATATTAAAAACTTTGACAGATATTTGTGGTTTTTGAATAATTTTAGTATTATCATCGTTACTGATAGTTGATTTTTTAAATTCATCGTAGAGGTAAGGACATCGGTAACACAAAACTGTTGAATGAACTTCAAAAGTTTGCATAACTGGAGGTTCTCCAACCTCAATAATAATATAATGTTCATGTTCATTACCGTTTTCTAAAAGTTTGACATAATCATTTGATGAGTTTTCATAAAAATTTAAAGTCATTTTGGAGAAGTAACAAGAGAAACAAGAATGTGGAAAATTGAATAAAAATGAAAAAAGGCGTATTCGAATATAGTCTGCCAAGTTTCACTGAATATTCTTATTGTGTACTTGTCATACTTAAATATGTTCCGTTTCGTTTAGTTAACGTTATCTTTTTTTTCGGCTCAATAATTTGAAAAAAATAAAATAAAATAAAAAACGGTTTAAATATTTTGATAAGTTATCTCAAAACTTTATTGAATCTAATGATATGATATGAAGTTAAAAATCCTTTACGGAATATTGAAATTCAATTTAATTGGGTGAAGCAAGATTATTAATAAAGATTTTAATGTGTTGTGTTACTATACTAATACTAATTAATTTGAATTTTACGAATTAACAAACAAATTAAAATCTCTTCTTATTGAAACCAAAGCCTCTTGGTTAAAATACGTTTTTCTCTTATTTATCATACTATTTTTAGTAAAAAAAACAACTTTTAAAATATTTTGTGATGATATTGTAGCGTTGTCAAGTATCCTGATATTAAACGGTTGAAATTAAAATTTCATTAAATGGGAGAAATTGCTCAAAATTTTCTTATGGTTAAAAATCACTTTTTACAACAATTTCTACTACTTACTTGTTACTTTCATATTTCTAAATACTGAAATTATTGATAAAATTATGACTTAATAAAAAAATATATATATATTAATCAGCATACGGAAGTTCAGTAAAAATATCTTGAAATACAGAATGAAAGTTTAAGTAGGTTCTGTTCACGGATAATTCTATTAATAGTAAATGGATAGTGGTTTCATTTTTTTCATTAAAAAATAGTAGTATTCATATTCAAAATTCGATTCTTAGTAGAGTAAAAACTCCCGGAAAGAGTAATTCGTAATAGTAATATAGCGCAAAGATCGTTTGGTCCACCATATTTTTGGATTCGATTTTCTTTCGGAACGGAAAGTTGAAATTATAAGAATTCTTTTCTATTGAAATTGTTAATAGTTAGAATTTTTTGTTACTAAATATTCATAATTGTATATACTTTAATTTTAATAATTTTAAATCAACTATTAACATTTTTTAATAATGTTTACGATTTAAAGATCCACTTAATACTTTAGCAGAACTCCTACAAAAATTAAAAATAATTACATATATATCACTAACACTAATAATATTATAAGTAGTAGTAAGGGATAAAGTCACAAGACGTATTATTTAAAATTACGTAACCCACATAAAAATTCAACTTTAGAAATTGAAGAAAAGAAAATGAAGAAAATGAGTTGTAACTGCTGATGATGTAGATGATGATATGGTGATGTTATTAATTTTTTTAATAATAATTATAATTAATGGTATATTAATTAATTATAAAAAAAAATGTTATTTGGTAATTAGATAAATAAATAATTTCACATTAAATATATTTATTCTATTATTATTATCATTTATCATCAGCTAATAATATCAGACAAATATAAAGATTATTTGATATATTTATGCTATTCTTATTAGTATATATGATTAATGACTAATAATAATAATATTTATGTATAATATCTACAATTATTAATATTCGGACAGCTAATGATTTAAACAAAAGCCAAAAATTAATAAATGAGTAATAAACGATAAAAATGGGTTAATTAGAATGAATGTTGTGTTTTTAAAAATTTAACTTATTTTTTGTATAAATTTCCTACCTAAGTTTATTTTTAGAACTAGAAGTAGTAGTTCTAGAAGAGGAAAATATGACCATTAGTCATGATGATGATTATTATTTTATTTAATACTGCCATACACATTAAATAATTCTAAAAAAAAACCCCCCCAAATAACAAATAACACAAACAATATAATATACAGATAACATGGAGCAAGCAAGTGAACATAGCTGTCATTGTGCAAATACGGATTGTAATTCTTCAATTAAATATCATGCAATTTTGTATTTTGATCAATATTCAAGCTATTGAGTTTAAGACAATTAAAATATAGAAAAACTTTTGACTTTATAATGAGATTCTTGGATAAACGATATCAAAAGAGGATGAAATTTAAATCTCCAATTGGACTCAGGGACACAATTTTAGCATTGTCAATAATAAAAAAAAGAATCTAAATTCGTGATTTTGTGCTCTTACTCTAGAAAATTTGGGCTTTATCGCTCGATCTCCGAAGATTTTTTTAAATTTTGAATCACATTTCCGTAAATTTTCAAAAGAACACATTGTTTTATAAACTTAATTACCGGATTTCGAGAGAAAATTAGTAAAAAAAATATTTAATGATGAGTAAACCTTTTGTCATTTTAACGTTCTACTCTTAATTCAAATAGAAAGATGAAATTTCAATCAATCTACGCATCATTCACATCATTATTATTGTGCGTTTTAACTTTTACTCGTTTTATGTATTTATTTTTATTTTCCATCGCTCTTTCAAATAAAATCGTCTTTATTATATTATATCATTGGCTAGTTTATAATATTCATAAAAATAAATCCAAAACTATTTTTAGCTGTTCAAACGTACCATTATAAAATTTTTTATCATGCTTCAATATAGTCTCTGTCTCATAGTTTATAGGAAAGAATGCAATCTGAAATTTACACAAATTTTTACGATATTATTTATACGTGTCATTCTGATGTAAAACGGGAAACTTTATGAATAAAAACTTCACAACCATAAATGAAAAAAATTACCCACTATTTATTTAGCATTTGCATGTTCTTGGTTTAACTATAATAAATTTATTGTTAATTAATTTGCTTTAATATAAATATTCCTTAAAACGTACATTGACATCATAAAGTATATTAATAAATTAAAATATTTTATCTCTTTTTAATCTGAAAAACTTCATAATCATCTATTGAAAAATCACCAGTTGTTTTTCTAATTAGTTTTTTATAGCCATTAATACCGTAAATATTAAATGCATTTCCATACAGACGGAAATCATTGCCACCAAAATTTGGACCATAATTTTTGGGATCATTATAAATAGCATAGTTTGCATTTTTTACACGACTAAGAATATGATTTTCGATATTTCCATTTTTTAAAGAAAAAATAAAACTGTCAGTAGTTTCGTAATATTGCCATCTATGATTAGAATTCCAACCAATAGGATTGTAACCACCAAGGATCTCGTCAGTATCTTTAACTTTCGCAACAACAAGAACATTTGTTTTCTGATTACATAAATTCCAAAATGCATCTCTTCTAAATCCATCCCTGCTTCCACGAAGAATAAGATTGAACTCATATGGATTATTATTTACATCATATGTTACTTCTTTCTTATCAATCCAAGATGCAATTTCAGCTGCATGTTCATTTGTAATAATTAATGAAATAATTTGAAAAGTATATCCACGATTTGGAAGTTGATTGGTGACTATTTTACGAGGTGGTAAAATTGTTGAGGTAATAGGTTTGTCTGGAGTCATAGAATATTTTAAAATATCAGTCATTAATTTTTTATCGAGAATTTGTTGAAATGGAAATAAATTTTCTATAATGTTTTCATTGGAAAATTGAAAATATCGAATGTGGGGTAAGCATTGCTGTAAGGTATTCCTCAAAATTTGAAAATCCTTCTCAATCCAATCATTAAAGTTCGAAGGTAAAGTTTTATTTTGAGCAGTTCCCCATTGAATTATGTAATCCCAAATTTTGGATTCCTCAAGTTGTAAATCATCCCTTTGAATAATAGACACCAAAGCCGCTTCTGGAAGAGTATTAAAATCGTTTGATTCAAAAATCAAGTTAGGATGTTTTGCGATTATATCATCGCAAAAATTTTGAAGTGCTTTAAAATCTGTTTGGAAACTTAAATTATAAATTTTTGAAAAATTTAATTTTAACCATGAAGGATGATTTTCAATAAGAAAAGTTTGAAGTCTTTCGACCAATTCTTCAAGTTGAAATTGATTTGCAGTCATCAAAAGGTCAAAAATAATAGATGTTTCAACTTTTTCAAGATTGACCGTGGCTCCATAAATATATCTATTTAAATATTTTAATAAATTAGTAAAATATTATTTTTAAAGTTAATATGATTTATTTAAATATAGCACTTACTTTATGATAACATTAAAAACTTTAGCAGATATTTGTGGTTTTTGAATAATTTTAATATTATCATCGTTATTGATTGTTGATTTTTTAAATTCATCGTAGAGATAAGGACATCGGTAACACAAAACTATTGAATGAACTTTAAAAGTTTCCACAACTGGAGGTTCTCCGACCTCAATAATAATATTATGTTCATTGCCATTTTCTAAAAGCTTAACATAATCATTTGATAAATTTTCATAAAAATATAAAGTCATTTTAAAGAGAAAAATGAAAAAAAGAGACAATTTTATGAATATAGCCGGTCGGCCTTTTTAGTTTCAATGAATATTCTTATTTTGTATTTGTCATACATAAATCATCTAAATTAATATTCCATTGTTTCCCGTTTAGTTGCTTTATTTTTCGACCAATAATTTGAAAAATAAAAAAATTTCTTTAAAATTTTTTGACAAGTTATCTCAAAACTTTATTGAACTTAATGGTAAAGATGATTACAATGTAATCATTGAAGTTGAAAATAGGGTTCCTAGTTGATCCGCGGATCATACTCTACGGATCCGGATCGAATACAAAAATAGTTTCCGACTCATTCGGATTGGATCCGGATTGGACTCAGATTTATTCGAATTAGATTTTAAAGTTGGATCCGTATATGCCAAATCCGAATCCGGAAATTTGATTTAATGGGGGGTGAAATATAAAGATTAAAAAGAATTAGCAGTGTTATGATAAAATTCTTATTAAAACCAAAGCTTTTCTTGGTTAAAATATGTAATTATCATACTATTTTTTTTTTTTTTTGCAAAAAACAACTTTAAAAATTTTTTTTTAATGTTGTACTGTTTTCAAGAATCCAGATATTAAATAGATGAAATTAAAATTAATATCTGGATTCTTGAAAACAGTACAACATTAAAAAAAAATTTTTAAAGTTTTTTTTTGCAAAAAACAACTTTAAAAATTTTTTTTTAATGTTGTACTGTTTTCAAGAATCCAGATATTAAATAGATGAAATTAAAATTTGAGATTATTTCATTAAATGGAGAATTGCTCGAAAATTTCTTACGTTAAAAGTAACTTTTACAACAATGTCTACTATTTATTCGTTACTTTCATATTTTAAATACTGAAATTATTGATAAAAATTATGACTTATATAAAAAAAAAAGAAAATATTAATTAATATATGGAGGACCAATAAAAATAACATGCTAATACAGTTGCGATAATGAAAGTTAGGGGAATATTTGGACGTTATAAACCTTTAGCATGGGAAAACAAAAGTAATTTTATTACTGATAAATGGATAGAAACAAATGATAGTTTATTTTTTTCATTAAAAAAATGGTAATATTCAAAATTCAATTCTTACGAAAGAATAATTCTTAATAATAAAATAACGCAAAAATCTTTTGATCCAGGTTACCATATTTTGGATTCGATTTTCTTACGAAACGAAAAGTCGTAATTATAAGAATTCTTTTCGATTGAAAATCGCCAAAATCTTAGATATTAAAAAAATTTTTTTGATTATATCGTATACATATTTTTAGTCATAAATATTTCTCTAAGACAGTAAAAAAGCTCTCTTAAACTCAATAGTTAAAATTTATTATAAATTCGATTTGCGCAATAAACCTAAAAGCCAAACAATTAGTGTGCAATAAGTGTTTATAGATTCTTCAATACTATAGCAACAACACTGATAATAATAATATTATTAATTATTATTGAATTTATAGTATTCAAGATCCACTTACCTCGCCATCAATTATAATATCAAGTAATACTACAAGTAATACTACAAGTTTTAATATGTAGTAGCTACAGGTAATATTTAAAGTTTTAACATCGATTATTATTTAAAATCAACTTTAGAAATTGAAGAAAATGAAGAAAACGGAAGATGAGTTATGATGATTGATGTTATTAAATTTTTTTAATAATAATTTTAATTGATGGTTAATTAATTAATTATAAAAAAAATAATATTATTTGGCTAAATAAATAAAAATAGATAAAAATAAAAATAAAATAAATAAATAAATAAAAATAAAAATAAAATAAATAAATATAAGATAAATAATTTCACATTAAATATGCTGATTTTATTATCATTATCATTTATCATCTTTCGACTAATAATAATAATATCAATGTGTAATGTATACCACTATTAATATTTATTAATATTCGGACATAAATAGTTAAAAATAAATTAATAAATGAGTTATAAATGATGAAAATGAGTGAATTAATATTAATGTTGCATTTTAAAAATTCTTATCTCATTTTTTGAATAAATTTCCTACCGAAGTTTATTTTTAGAACTAGAAGGAGTAGTTTCATAAGAGAAAAATATGACTTCTTGGCGAAATTCGAAAGTAGCTAATTATTATTATTTTATTTAATACTACCATATACATTTTTTAAAAAAAAAATACCAAGTACAAATACTATACATAGATAACTTGGAGAAAGAAAGTAAAAATAGATTATCATGCACAATTCTATATATAATTCATTATTTGTATCACTAAATTAGGAGACGATCATTAAGTAATCACCCGCCATTTATTTCCTCTAGCTAAATTAGGAAACATAAATGTGAATCTAAATTCGCTCTTTAATATTTAGAAAATTTGGATCCGAAAAATGTCTTTTTAAATTTTGAATCTCATGTCAGTAAATTTTCTAAAAGAAAGATTTTAAGGCGTGTTTAAAAAAGAAAAATGCAGTGATAATTTGAAAAGAGGTTTTCATTTATGACTATATAATATCTAATACACATTACACAAATTGCTTTATAAACTTATTTTCCAGAAAATTAGTAAAAAAAAACATATTTAAAGACGAACAAAAATTTCACCACTTTAAAGTTCCACTCTTAATCCAAATAGTAAAGATGAAATCTCAATCAATCTACTCATCATTATTATTGTGCATTTTAACTTTTACTTATTTTCTGACAATAGAAGCTAAATTATGTATCGATTTTCCAGATCCTACAAATCCTTATGAACAAGTAGCTGTAGAATGTCCACCTACTCCGAATAATGATGTTTATGTCAAACGTGAAACCGTCAATTTCTTTCAAGTAACTCATAATTGTTCTGCTTCCGTTGCCTTGTGTAATAAAATCAAAGTGGCCTTTAATGACGCTGGAAAAGAATTAACAAAAATATTGAAGTTAAAACAAATAATCAATGTAAATTCTACTTTTACAAGCCTTGCTCCTACTACTTTAGGTGAGTTGTAACTTTCATCCACCGTAGACAATATTTATCGCTTCTAAGTCGTTTTACGATTACATAATAATAATATTTATAATATTTAAAAAGGTTCTGCATACAGTGCACGATATGTACCACTGATCTCAGATGATAAAATCACAAGGCTCTATCCTCAAGCTCTTGTAAAACAATTTTGCTTAAACCCATGTCCTGAATATAATGCTTACGATATAAGTGCACGATTTAATTCAGGTAATGATCAAATAATATTATCAAAAATATCAAAAGAATATTCACAATATTAATTAAATTATTTTTTATAGACTTTGACTGGTGGTTTAGAACCGACAATGAAACAATCAAATCTGATCAATATGATTTTTACGCAGTTTTATTACATGAACTTATACATGGACTTGGATTCATATCTAGTTGGAGTAATAGCCTTGAGACTTTAGATAATCGAAATACCACTGGTATTACTCCGGACTTTGGTTACTCTGACAACATATTTTCTGAGTTTTCAGAATACATATTTGATAGATATGTAAAGTTCATAAGAAATAACGTAGTATGCACATCGACAGATTACACTTTCCAATTAAATAAGGCGGTAGAAAATGGAACTTCATTTAATGATTATTCGGAATTCGTCACTAAAATGAAATCTTCACCACAATGGAAATATGCAGAATCTGCCCTTAAATGCGCAACTACTAATGATAGTATGTATTTTACACCTGCGAAAGACACAAGTTGGAATGACAAAATTTATTTAGAAACTAGTTTTAATCCAATTGTATCAGGTTCTAGTATAAGTCACGTCAGCGACGAAAGATATGAACCAACTGAAGATTTTTTGATGACATATAGTTTCGCTCCTGGAGAATCACTAGAATATTTAATCCAAAAAGGTGGAAATTACAAATCTCCAATTGGACCCAGAATTTTGTCTATACTTGAATCAATAGGATATGAAACAGATACTTATTCTAATCCAATTAAACCTACATATGAATATTAAAATGTTATTATATTATCATTATATTATCATTTTATTTTAGAAATTAGAAAATTATTTATTTCCTATCGCACTTTCAAATAAAGCCAGTTTTATTTTATCATTGTCAAATTAAAAATATTTCTTTAAATAAATTTAATATGCTTGTTCACACGTGCCATTATAAAATTTTTATCAACTTTTAATGGTTCAATAACTATATTGTCACTGTCTCATAGTTTATATGAAAGAACGAAATCTGAAACTTGAAATTTTGTTGTAATATTATTTGAATTTGGCACTTTTCGGCTCAGATGCATGTAAAACAGAAAACTTTATGAATAAAACTTAACAATCATAAATGTGAAGCAAATTACCCCCTGTTTATTTAGCATTTGTATGCTCTTATAATTGAGTTATTTTTTTTAACTATAAATAAATTTATTGCTTAATTAATATAACTTAGAAGTTTTATTTTAGCTTTATTTACTTTGCCTGAATATAAATATTCCGTAAAACACAGAGTAATATCATAAAATATATTAATAAATTATAACATTTTATCTCTTTTTAATTTGAAAAATTTCGTAATCATCTATTGAAAATTTACCAGTTGTTTTTCTAATTAGTTTTTCATAAACGTTACAACCGTTAATATAATTAATGTAAAATGATCGATCTCCAGACATGTGGAAATCATTGCCACCAAAATTTGGACCATAATGGGAGCTATAAATAGCATTTCTTGCATCTTTTACACGACTAAGAATATTATTTTCGATATTTCCATTTTTTAAAGAAAAAATAAAACTGTCATTAGTTCCAGAATAATGATTCACAAAACTAGAATTCCAACCAATAGGATTGTAACCACCAAGGATCTCGTCAGTATCTTTAACTTTCATGACAACAACAAGATTTGTTTTCTGATTACATAAATTCCAAAATACATCTCTTCCAAATCCATCTCTGCTTCCACGAAGGATAAGGTTGAATTCATATGGATTATTATTTACATCATATGTTACTTCTTTCTTATCAATCCAAGATGTAATTTCAGCTACATGTTCATTTGAAATGATTGATGAAGTAATTTGAAAAGTATATCCACGATTTGGAAGTTGATTGGTGACTTTTTTACGAGGTGGTAAGATTGTTGAGGTAATAGGTTTGTCTGGAGCCATGGAATATTTTAAAATATTAAACCATAATGTTTTATCAAGAAGTTGTTGAAATGGAAATAATTTTTCTAAAATGGTTTCATTGGAAATTTGAAAATATCGAATGTGGGGTAAACATTGTTGTAAGGTATTTTTTAAATTTTGAAAATCCCTATCAATCCAATCATTAAGGTTCGAAGGTAAAGTTTTATTTTGAGCAGTTCCCCATTGAATTACATAATCCCAAATTTTGGATTCCTCAAGTTGTAAATCATCTCTTTGAATAATAGACACCAAAGCTGCTTCTGGAAGAGTATTAAAATCGTTTGATTCGAAAATCAAATTAGGATGTTTTGCGATTATATCGTTGCAATAATTTTGAAGTTCCGTAAAATCAGTTGGAAAACTTGAATTATAAATTTTGTGAAAATTTAATTTTAACCAAGAAGGATGATTTTCGATAAGAAAAGTCTGAAGTCTTTCGACCAATTCTTCAAGTTGAAATTGATTTGCAGTCATCAAAAGGTCAAAAATAATAGATGTTTCAACTTTTTCAAGATTGACCGTAGCTCCGTAAATATATCTATTTAATTTAAATATTTTAATGAATTATTAAAATATTATTTTTAAAGTTAATANTAATCCCAAATTTTGGATTCCTCAAGTTGTAAATCATCTCTTTGAATAATAGACACCAAAGCTGCTTCTGGAAGAGTATTAAAATCGTTTGATTCGAAAATCAAATTAGGATGTTTTGCGATTATATCGTTGCAATAATTTTGAAGTTCCGTAAAATCAGTTGGAAAACTTGAATTATAAATTTTGTGAAAATTTAATTTTAACCAAGAAGGATGATTTTCGATAAGAAAAGTCTGAAGTCTTTCGACCAATTCTTCAAGTTGAAATTGATTTGCAGTCATCAAAAGGTCAAAAATAATAGATGTTTCAACTTTTTCAAGATTGACCGTAGCTCCGTAAATATATCTATTTAATTTAAATATTTTAATGAATTATTAAAATATTATTTTTAAAGTTAATAAAATTTAATATAGCACTTACTTTAGAATAAAATTAAAAACTTTAGCAGATATTTGTGGTTTTTGAATAATTTTAATATTATCATCGTTATTGATGGTTGATTTTTTAAATTCATCATAGAGATAAGGACATCGGTAACACAAAACTGTTGAATGAACTTTAAAAGTTTGCATAACTGGAGGTTCTCCGACTTCAATAACAATATTATGTTCATTGCCGTTTTCTAAAAGTTTAATATAATCATTTGATAAGTTTTCATAAAAATTTAAAGTCATTTTGAAGACGTAACAAGAGAAACAAGAAATTGGAAAATTGAGTAAAAATGAAAAAAGGCGTGACGATTTTATTCGAATATAGTCGGAAGGTCTTTTTTTAGTTTCAATGAATATTCTTATTGCATATTTGTCATACTTACATTAACGTTATCTTTTTTTTCGACTCAATAATTTGAATAAATAAAAAAATTGTTTAAATTTTTTTGACAAGTTATCTCAAAACATTATTGAACTTCTTAATAATGTGATAAATATGATTACAATGTAATTCTTTAAGTTGAAAATAAGGACAAACCTTTTACGGCATATTGAAATTCAATTTAATGAGGAGGTGAAACAAGATTATTAATAAAGATTTATTTGTGTTACTATACTAATTGAAATCTCTTGGTCAAAAATATATTTTTCATACTATTTTTAGTAAAAAAAACATATAAAATTTTTTTGTAATGATATTGTATTGTTGTCAAGAATCCAGATAATGAAATAATCTCAAATTTTAATTTTCGTTCCTTTAATAAGAAGGAAATTTTCTTATGTTAAAAGTAACTTTTACAACAATGTCTACCACTTATTCGTTACTTTCATATTTTAAATACTAAAAATATTGATAAAATTATGACTTATAAAAAAGAATATATTAATCAGCATATGTAAATTTAGCAAAAATATCATGCGAGAAGGGAATAACTGATGCTGATGAAATACTTGTAGGCTATAATCATTTAACATGGGAATAAATGATAGCTTCATTTTTCTCATTAAAAAAATGTCAATAGGGAAAATACAATGCAAGGATCGTTTGGTTTGGTAATTTTTTTACGAAAATCGTAATAAGAATTCTTTTCTATTAAAAATCGTTAGAATCTTAAATAATTAAAAATTTTTTTTTTATATAATATAGTACTCACTTTATGATAATATCAAAAACTTAGCAGATGTTTGTTTGAATAGTTCTATCGTTGATTTTTAAATTCATAAACGTCTGTAACACAAAAACTGTTAAAAATTTACAGTTCCCCAACTTCTTTAATAATATTATGTTCGTCTCAGTTTTCTAAAAGCTTATCATAAAATTTATAGTCATTTTGAAACGTAATAAAAGAAACAAAAAAGTGGGAAATAAGAATAGAAAAGAGGTGTGCCGATTTTATTATACTAGACTGCGGTGACTGGGCGAGATTGTTATGTGCCGTTTTTTTATTGTTTTAAATAACTTATAAATATTACGATTGTTAAAATATTTATTTATTTTGATATTAAAAATTGATAAAAAATTTGTGGTATCTTAATGTAGGAATAATTATCTAAATATTAAGCATTAGCGAATTTTTATTAATAAAAGGTTTAATTATTATCTTGTAGGGATCTTGAGAGAGGTAGTAGTTGGGATGTTTTTTGCTTCTAATCTTTCATACTCTTTTATAATAAATGCATTTTTTTTTACTTAAATATTAAGCATCAAATTTCATAAACAAGCCCGATCATCTTTAACACTTCAATTTTAGTCATTAGTATTAGTTAAGGAGGTAGATATTATTGATAATTTGATCATTTGGTTACTTGACTATCATCAGGATGAGGATGTCTATATAACCATTTTTTCTTGTTTAAGTGACCATTGTTCTTGGAGTAAAAGAATTTTCCTTCCATTTTTTACTCCTACTTTTACTCTATTTCTATTTCTATCTCGAATTATGCTTAATAGTTTTAGATATATTTGTATTAACTTAAAAATAATATTTTATTAAGTATCATATCGAAATATAAATTTTATAGTTTTAATTATAAACAAGTATTATTTAATCAAGTGTGTCATCTACTTTATTTATTTATAAATAAGTAGTGTATTACATATTTTCTTGGTATGGTTAAATTTCATATAATGATTATATTATATTATTAACATAAATATAAAATTATTTCATTGTTTTTCTTTTCCTTTTGGGGAAAAAAGAAAATTTTTACCTTTTTGGGGGAAGATTTTCAGGTGTTGCTCTTCTCCGGAAAAGGTTAAAATTTCCTTCTATATCATTCAAATCTATAAAAGTAAATTTTTCCCTTTTTTGAATTTAAGCAACAATTTAAATTCAAAAAAGGAAAAAATTTACTTTTATAGATTTGAATGATATAGAAAGAAATTTTAACCTTTTCCGGAGAAGAGCAACACCTGAAAATCTTCCCCCAAAAAGGTAAAAATTTCCTTCTATATTATTTGAATCTATAAAAGTAAATTTTTCCCTTTTTCAGATTTGAATTAGTGTTCGAAGCCAAAAGGTCATTAGCCGACTTAGCCGATTTAGCCGGCTTAGTCGGCCGATTTTTTGAAAATCAGCTAAACCGATACTATATAGGGTAATTTTTTAATTTTTTTAGCTGATTTTTTTTATTAAAAAAATGGCAAAGTAGCATGAGGAATTTTTATTAATTAGCAATGTAGCAGATGTGCGCGAGATATTTTTATTTTTATTTTTTATCAATTAAATAAAAATAACAATTTAAAAGATGAAGTATACAAATATTTTTTTGATCGAATATTTTCTTTTTTTTTATCGAGTTTATTATTGATGAAACGTAGGCCACCCAAGAAAAATCTAGACCAATTTATGTCTTATAATGGTCCTACCGGAACTTTTTCTCGAGAGGTAAATATATTTAATTATCTTGTAAATAATTAAATAATTAAATAATAATTTAATAATTAAATATTAAATAATTAAATATTAAATAATTAAATAATTTTTATTATTAGGACAATAAGAAAAAGAAACAGAAAAACAACTTAAATCATGATTCAACTAACTTGAATTTACGAAATAATTTGTCTTCTAATCTTAATAACTTACATAATGAGAATAATAATAATCTAGAATTAAATAAAAGTAATAATTTTAATGATAAAAATTTAGTATTAGATATAGATAATAATACTTTAGCCTTAGGTGGGAGGGATAATAATAATAATGATAATAATACTTTAACATTAGATATAGGAAATAGTAATGATAGTGATCTTAATAATAATAATTTAGCATTAGATATTGAAAAAAAAAATAATAATATTGATAATACTTTAGCATTAGATAGGAGAAATGAAGGTGATAATATTAATAATACTTTAGCATTAGATGGGAGGGATGAAAATGATAATAATATTGGTGATGAAGATGATAGTATTGATAATACTTCATTAGATAGAAGGGGAGATGATAATATTAATAATACTTTAGATAGGAGTAGGGATAATGATGATGCATTTTTTAATGATGTTTTTCCATCAGATGGAGATGAGAATGAAGATGAAAGCATTCATTATGATCATTTAACATTAGATGAGAATGAAGGTACTATAGCATTAGATAGAGAGAATTTGACATTAGATCTAGGGAGTCTGCCATCAGATAGAGATATTTCAACATCAAATAGAAATGCTTTAGCAGTAGATGAAAACAATTTTGAATTAAATGAAAGTGGGAATAATAGAAATTCTATTGAAAAATCTTCAATAACTACATCTCAAATTTCAACTGTAAGAAAGCATCCTAATATATTTCCTATCTCCAATAATATTTTAAAAAAAATTAAACCTGGTAAAAGTTGGGTATGGAAATATATACAGCAAAACAAACTTACAAAAGTGAGATCTTGTTTAGTTAAAATAGATAATGGAGATGGTACATCAAATCAATGCAAAACAATTTTCAAACCTAATACATCTACTACAAATATTGCTGCACATTTACGTTCAGTACATCGAATATATAAAGATCAAAGATGGTCAAATAAAACTACACCACCTAATACATCAACATCTACAACTTCAATATCTTCATTATCAAAATCAATATCCTCAATATCATCTTCTCAATCAGAATTAACAGCTGCATCTGTAACATCATTGACAATTGATTCAATTTTTGAAAATCATATGTCAAATGTGCAACCTCTTCCTGAAAAAAAACAAACTCGAATTACTTACTGTATATTGGCTTGGATAGTTGAAGCTATGATGCCATTGGATTGCATTAATAATGAAAGGTTTCAAGATCTTTGTTATGAAATAAATCCAAGATTTCAAATTCCATGTATCAATACTATCAAAAATAAAATGATGGAATCAATATTTTATACTAAATCAACACTTAAAGATATGTTTGAACAAACAATGGTATCTGTTTGTCTAACAACAGATTTATGGACACATAATCATTCACCATATATTGGTGTAACAGCTCATTGGCTTACAAAAGATTTTATTATGCATCAAGCTTTAATAACAATAGAAAGCTTTGCATATCCACACACAGGAGATAAAATTGAGGATTTTTTACGAAAAATTCTTACAGAATGGAATATTTCAGATAAATTAACTGCTGTAGCAACTGATAATGCAAGTTCAATGATAAAAGCAATAAGGCAATTAGGAACAACACATTTGTGTTGTGCTGCACATTCTATTCACCTTGCAATTTCAGATGGTTTATCAAAAAGTAAAAACTTAATTGATATAGCAAAAGCTTTAAATAATTTTTTGGTCAATCGAGATAAATATAGAGTACGATTTAGAAATATTCAAGTTAAATTAGCAAATAATCAAGAAGGAGTAAATATTTTAGAACCTGTTTCTAGTGATACTGTAACTCGTTGGAATTCTACATATTTTATTCTTAAAAGACTTCTTGAACTTAGAGATGCAATTGAGGAATTATCAAAAAGTTTAATTAGAGATCCAGATAGAGGAATTCGTGCAGATGGCAACATTTTAAAAGAAAAAATATTGTCAAACTATGATTGGCAAGGATTAGAAGAACTGTCTAATCTTTTACATCCTTTTGCTCAAGCATCAATTTATATGAGTGGAAGTCATTATCCAACATTAAGTATGATGTATCCAATTATGTATCGTATTTTTAAACATCTTAATCAAATAGAAAGTAATCTTACACATATATCAGTTATTGATACACATAAACATATTCGTGAATCACTAGTAGCTAGATGGGAAGATCCTAAAATGACTGGATGGTTGGCAACAATTTTGGATCCTAGATTTAAATCTTTAACAATTGCAACATCTACTATGAGAAATGCTGTAATACAAGAGTTACGCCAAAAAATTATGCAATCAGAATTATTTAATAGTAATTCAGTTGAAACAATAGTTGCGACATCTAATAATATTTCTTCATTTTTTGATGATCAGGAAGATTTAAATTCTTTTTCAAATATAGATACTGAATTACAAATTTATTTTTCTATTCCTCAAATTCCAAAATATGATATTGGAGATCCCCTTTATGAAAAATACAATCCTTTAATTTGGTGGAATGAAAATCAAAAAACATTACCTCTTCTTGCTGAACAAGCACATATTTTTTTGGGTATGCCAGCAACTTCAGTACCATCTGAAAGACTTTTTTCTGATGCAGGAAATGTTTTAACTGATAAACGTAATAGATTAAGTGCTAATATAGTTCATGATTTATTATTCTTAAAAGAAAATTCAAATATTATAAATGTATATCCCGGTTTATAAAAAATTTTATTAATAATAAAAGTTTGATTTATTGATGTGCTAATTGAACACATGATTTTCACATGACTTTCACATGATTTTCACAAGACGTGCTCATAAATTTTATTTCCATATTAAGAAATTTGGCTTTAGCCGACTAAGCCGGCTAAGTCGATTTTAAAATATAGACTTAGCCGGGCCGATTTTTTTAGACCGGCTTAGAACACTAATTTGAATGTTGCTCTTTTCTGAAAAAGGGAAAAATTACTTTTTATAGATTGAATAGTATAGAAGGAAATTTTAACCTTTTTCGGATTGAATGTTGTTTTTATCTAAAAAAGGCAAAAATTACCTTTTATATATCATGATAATATAGAAGGAAATTTTTACTCTTTTTGTAAATGATTACCACTTTTAAAATATATTTAAAATTAGAGAACATAGTGATAGTATTTCAATTTTTATTTATAATATTTTTAATGTGAAGAATTTTTTATTTATCTTTTATTTTCTATTACTATTTTATTTTATTTTTAATATGTATATATTTTTTCTTAAACAAAATTTCAAAAGAATTCAATAATATCAAATTTTATAATTTCATCTTTCGTGAAATGTAGCGCAAATCGCTGAAACAATTATTTTTTATTTCTTACGAAACGTAACGTAGATCACGGATATGAAATTATTTTTTTTTATGTTTTATTAATATTTTCTATCTATTTTTATTCTTTTTTACTAATATTTTATTTCTTTATTATTTTATTCTCTAGAATTATAATAAAACAATATTGTTAATATAATGATAATTCTAGTTAATTTGTATAAACTAACATATTTAATTTTTATAAATGAAATTTCTTCGATCAAAAGTTAATTATATATATTATAACTATTTATTTAAAAATTTTAAAAATTTTTAATAAACAATTCTAAAAATTTTTATAATAATTCTAAAAATTTTAAATATTATCATAAATAATAATTCTGGTTTATAAAATCTTTAATCAATTGATCTTTTGATAATTTATAAAGAAGGTGAAAATTTACCTTTTTTGATTAAATATAAACATTTCAAACAAAGAAACAAGGGGTTACTTATTTCATGATTGATTACAAAATTTAAATTAAAATTTTTTAAATTTTTAGGAAAGATTTTTGCTCATCAAAAAATGTCTACTTCTATGGAGGTTTTAGCATATATAAATTTTCAAGAAAAAAATTCAAAAGTAACTTCAGGCACAGCAACATATGTAACCTCCAGTAATAAAAAAGTAGATTTCTCTTATAAATTGTTTATTGAAACATGTCAACCAGAGGTTGAAGATTTTACAGTAGGAGACATAGTTATTTTTTTTGGAAAATTCTGTTACGATATTTCTTCAGATAAGAATTCCACAGGACTAGTGGTATGATAAAATTTTTTACAAATAGTTTATTATTTTTATTAAATAAAAATATATATTAAGATTTTTTTTTTATTTAGTTAAATATTGGAAGGACGATCAAATATCCAAATATAAATGCTACTAAATGGACATTAAACAATGTTCCAAAATCTCGTCCAATGATAACATTTTCTGCAATATGTGAACAAGAAGCATCGCAGATCAGATTTATTATTACTAAAAAAAAAGAAGTTGAGTTAAAAACTGTATATATGCGTATAAATTCTTATGGTCTTACATCAAAAACAACTGATTTGCCACAGTACTATTTGGTATCTTATACCTATACACATCCAAGATGGAATTACTTGAAATTTCAATTAAATAAGCGATATTATATTTCAGGTGTTCTTGATGGTTTTTTGGAAGATGATCAACAAAAAACAAGAATGGTAATTAGAGCAACAGAAATAGATTTTGATAATTCTTTGATTAATACAACATCTGTGCCCTTAGAAAAAAATACAGATGAAACTTTGGATTTAACAGATTTAATAACATCAAGTCAGAATTCTTCACCTTTTAAAAAGAGAAAACATGAAGTTTCATTTTCATTGGATAACAATCAATCTCAAACTACTTCTGAAATTGCAAACATTGTACAACAAGTAAAACAGGAAAAGATAGAATCATCATCTTCCGAGGAAGAAGAAAAACAAAGTCCTAAAACTCAAGTAGTTGAACAAATTCCTTATACAAATTTAAATCTTTCACCAACTACTTTAGCACAGAATCCATATTATTTTTTACCTATTAACTATTCTGGCATGCCTAATTTTTATCATCCAGCAGCATTGCTTTCGAGCACAACTTCATCAATTTCACCTTTACCTCAACTTATTCAACCAACAACAAATTACTCTCCAACACTTGAAAATTTGCAAAATCAAGTTCCATCTCAAGTCCAACCAACTAAAAAAACTCAGAAAAATACATTTAAAGATGTAACACCTTCATATTCACTGAGAGCTAGAAATCATAAAAAAACTGAAACTAATAACAAGACTTCTCCTTCTACTTCTAAAAATCCTGATGTAGCAACTGGAAAAAAAAAGAGGTAGAAAGACAATTCAAGATATAGCTAGTGATATTTTGGAAATTAATGATGATGATGAAGAAACTGAGGATCCATCTTTAACAAGATCAATAAGTGGCATAGAAGAGTTTGAAGGAAATTAATTTTATATAGATTTTAAATTGAATAAAAGAAATATTAATTTTCATATAAATTTAAATTGTTAACCAGTAAAAAATAATCATGATCTTATTAAAAATATTAATAAAATATTAAATGTTAAACCTTTTTTGTTTAATAAAGATATAAAAAATTCTTTGAATTTGTCTAAATAAAAAATGATCTTAAATTTAAACAATAAAAGTTATAAAACCAAAAATAAAATAAAAAAAAGTCACACTAAATTAATTTTCTTTTTTATTTTTCTTCGAGATTTTTTTTTGTTTTAAGATAAATACATAAATAAATTTAATAAAATAATAAAAATATAAAATAATAAAAGTTCGAGACATTTTTTAAATTAATATTTTTTTTTATTTCAGTACAAGATTTTTTTTGGATTAAAATATGAAAATAATAAAAAATCAAGAAATGTGATACCACATTAATATTTCTTTTATTTTGTCTAAAAGTTTTTTTGTTTTAAATGTAGATGAATTGAATATATTTAAATAAATTTAGTTAATATATAAATAAATTTAATAAAAATATAAAAATAATAAAAAATCAAGATATATACTTTAATTATTCTTTTTATTTTGCTTCGAAATTTTAAGGTAAATTGATATTTCCTTTTATTTTTCCTTGAAATTTTAATATTTCTTTTTATTTTGTGAGGTAAATTAATATTTTTTTATATTTTCTTTAAGATATAATAATTTAATTAATATGAATAAATTTAATAAAAATATAAAATAATAAAAAATCAAGATAAATAATACACATACACTTTAATAATCCTTTTTATTTTGTCTTGAGATTTTAAAATAAATTAATATTTCTTTTTATTTTTCCTCGAGAGATTTTGAACTAAATTAATTTTTCTTTTTATTTTTCTTTGAAATTTTTTATTTAAAAATACAATAAATAATAAAATTTAATTAATATCCAGATAAATTTAATAAAAACATAAAAATAATAAAAAATCAAAATATATGATATACACTTTAATAATATTTTTTATTTTATCTTGAAATTTTGAGGTAAATTAATATTTTTTTTCAAATTTTGAGGCCCTAAGATATGTTTTTATTTAAAAATATAGATAAATATAATAAATTAATAAATTTAATTAATATACAGATAAATTTAAAAATAATAAAAACTCAAGGTACACAATATATACTCATACTTTATTATTTCTTTTTATTTTTTCTCGAGACTTTGAGGTAAATTTTTATTTACCTTAAGATTTTAAGGTAAATTAATATTCCTTTTTATTTTTTCTCGAGACTTTGAGGTAAATTTTTATTTACCTTAAGATTTTAAGGTAAATTAATATTCCTTTTTATTTTTTCTCGAGACTTTGAGGTAAATTTTTATTTACCTTAAGATTTTAAGGTAAATTAATATTCCTTTTTATTTTTTCTCGAGACTTTGAGGTAAATTTTTATTTACCTTAAGATTTTAAGGTAAATTAATATTCCTTTTTATTTTTTCTCGAGACTTTGAGGTAAATTTTTATTTACCTTAAGATTTTAAGGTAAATTAATATTCCTTTTTATTTTTTCTCGAGACTTTGAGGTAAATTTTTATTTACCTTAAGATTTTAAGGTAAATTAATATTCCTTTTTATTTTTTCTCGAGACTTTGAGGTAAATTTTTATTTACCTTAAGATTTTAAGGTAAATTAATATTCCTTTTTATTTTTTCTCGAGACTTTGAGGTAAATTTTTATTTACCTTAAGATTTTAAGGTAAATTAATATTCCTTTTTATTTTTTCTCGAGACTTTGAGGTAAATTTTTATTTACCTTAAGATTTTAAGGTAAATTAATATTCCTTTTTATTTTTTCTCGAGACTTTGAGGTAAATTTTTATTTACCTTAAGATTTTAAGGTAAATTAATATTCCTTTTTATTTTTTCTCGAGACTTTGAGGTAAATTTTTATTTACCTTAAGATTTTAAGGTAAATTAATATTCCTTTTTATTTTTTCTCGAGACTTTGAGGTAAATTTTTATTTACCTTAAGATTTTAAGGTAAATTAATATTCCTTTTTATTTTTTCTCGAGACTTTGAGGTAAATTTTTATTTACCTTAAGATTTTAAGGTAAATTAATATTCCTTTTTATTTTTTCTCGAGACTTTGAGGTAAATTTTTATTTACCTTAAGATTTTAAGGTAAATTAATATTCCTTTTTATTTTTTCTCGAGACTTTGAGGTAAATTTTTATTTACCTTAAGATTTTAAGGTAAATTAATATTCCTTTTTATTTTTTCTCGAGACTTTGAGGTAAATTTTTATTTACCTTAAGATTTTAAGGTAAATTAATATTCCTTTTTATTTTTTCTCGAGACTTTGAGGTAAATTTTTATTTACCTTAAGATTTTAAGGTAAATTAATATTCCTTTTTATTTTTTCTCGAGACTTTGAGGTAAATTTTTATTTACCTTAAGATTTTAAGGTAAATTAATATTCCTTTTTATTTTTTCTCGAGACTTTGAGGTAAATTTTTATTTACCTTAAGATTTTAAGGTAAATTAATATTCCTTTTTATTTTTTCTTGAAATTTTGAGCTAGATTACATTTATTTTATTACACTTCAAGATTTTTTTTGTTTTAAAATATAAATAAATTTTATAAATAAAGAAACCTAATTATTATATAGATAAATTTAATAAAAATATATGCTTTAATATTTCTTTTAAATTTGTCTTAAGATATTGAGTTAAATTAATATTCCTTTTAATTTTTCTTTGAGATTTGGAACTAGATTAATATTTCTTTTTATTTTGTAATTCTGGAATTTATTAATTCAATTAATATATCTAGTGTAACTGTAACTTATATTTTTAGTAAATTTTCAGCAACTTCTTACCTTGGTGCTTCTCGAAAACACAAGATTATATAATGCAAAAATAATTGTATTTTTTTCTGTTAAAATGTTCCATATTATTGAATACTCAATTCAATATTGGAAAATAAAAATAATTGATCTATTGACTATATCTTTAATAATCTAAATAACTTAAAACATTGATTTCTTTCATTTTAAATATTTTTTTGTTCATTTTGGATTATTTATCGAAGATTATTGTAAAGGAAATTGATAGATCAGAAACTTGGTTATATTTGATTTGATGATCAAAAATTTTCCGGATAACATGTATCTTTCTAAAAAAAAACTTTTATACACGGTTCTAATTTCGAAAAAATTAGATCTACATTGCAGAATAAATAAAATTTATTTACTTGCATTTAGATAAAAATAAAAATTGAAATTTGAAATTTTTAATCCTTGTTTGTTTCACTTATTTTTTGTCATTACATTATTTAAAAAATTAAAAACCTTTTTCCTTTGTTTGTTTTCCTTATATCTTTAAAATCCTTGTCATTGTATTGTTTGTTTGCCAAAAATAATTTTAAGAGGTAATATTGTGTTACAAAATTCTTGTACAGATTATTAATTATTAACAATGAAAATAATAAAATTCTTTTGTAATTATTACATATAATATTAGTCCATATAGAAGAATAATTTTTAACAAAGAAAACAAGAATGATTTTTAACAAAAGAGCAAGGATAATTTTTAACAAAGAGAGCAAGAATAATTTTTAACAATGAGCATACAATTTTTAACAGGTGCTTTTAGTAATTAAAAAGGATTCATTATTGCCTGTAAATATCAAAATTTAAAATGAAAAGATCTTTGGTTCCTTTAGTGAATTAATACTTTAGTGAATTAATAAAACAAACATAATTGATATTTTAATATTTTACAGTTAATTTTTCTTGAACAATATAAAATAACTGTCTATCCCAAGAGTATCAAAATCTACTAACATCTTTCAAAATATTAAAATTTTACTTCTTACAATACAGTCATATTTTAGAACAATACAATTTTACTAATAACTAAATTCAAAATAACTTTATTTAAAAAACCATGGCGCATAATATTCAAATAATGCATATTGATCCCTTAGGAAATGAACTTGATGAATTTGAATCTTTAGACTTGACATTTCTATCAGGTAGTGCAACTAGAACAGATGCAAATTCAAACTATTCAAGAGCCCCAGTTCAGATAAATATTTCAACAAATATTACAGCATCCTCAACACAATTAGAATTTTCCCCTTGGATACCTTCACAAAAACTAAAAAAACTTTATAATCGATTCAATAATACAATTCTAAATCAATTTCCATGTGTTCTATGTTGTTATTGTTCTAAACTCATGTATCCCACTGAAGCTAAATGGATTGAATATGACAATACAGTAATATATCCATTAACACAAGCATTTCCTGACATACCATTATATTTTCATCCAAACTCATCAATTGAGAAAATTGCAACTTGCTTATCATGTACAAAACCATTTACTCGCCAAAATCCTCCTCAATTAAATCAAATCCCACCTGAAATTGAAGCTGTTCCTTTGTACAACCGTATTTATCTTTCACCAATACACTTAAGTTGTTCATTAGGCTGAACACCAGGATCAAATCCATATACACATTATCGACACTTAAAAGGATCTTTTGGATTTTCTAAAAATCTGCATGCTTTTGCATTATATACAGGTACTATAGGTGCTCTTTTAAATAGAAACAATACTCAATCTTGGTATCATCCTACATTAATTCCAGCTGCAAATTGGTTACATCAAAATAATGATTTATTTAAACCTTACAATCATTTTTATAATCGTGGAAATACTGAAGGTCCTCCAATAATATTACCAATGGCCAAATTACTTTCAGCTTCTGAAAATAGTTCTTTAAATAATACATTACAACCAACAGATTTAATAGTGCAAAATTCAAATTTTGATCCAGAAATACACAATGAAGACTATCGATATAAAAATTTAATGGCTGGATTTTTAATTGATAATAATGAAAATCAATTGCCAATTTCATTTTCTGATCCAAGTATTGAAGCCTTATTATTTCCTGATCTTTTTCCTTTAGGAAAAGGTCATTATGCTGATATAAAAAGGTTACAAGATTATAGACCTAATATTAATACCATGGGAAGTTATATAAAATTAAATTTACAATGTCCAGATCCTCGTTTTCGATTACATTGGTATTGGCCACATTACTCATATCTCAATTTAGAAAAATATCGTAATCATCAAAATAGAATAGGACTTTTGAGACAATTTGAAACCAATAATGAAAATTGTCCTACTTTAATAGATTTAATAACAAAAAGTATTTACTCAGATAATTATATTATTGATGAATCAAAAACTACAACTATTCCATCATTTATTCGAACAGGAGATACTTATTGGCATCGAAAGGAACTAAACTTAATTACAATGGTTGAAAATTTTGGATTACCACAAATTTTTTATACCATGACAATGGCTGAAGGACATTGGCCACATCTAAATAAAATTTTATCTAATACTGATAACAAAAATAGACTTCCATCAAATTGCCCATTTCATACTTACCACCACTATCAACATAGATTGAAATCAATTCATCAGCATCTTTGGAAAAATTCAAATTTAACAAAATGGGATAAATGGATACATTATTTTGAAAGAGATGAATTTCAAAATAGAGATGCAATACATACTCATGGACTTGCTTGGCTTGACAAACCACTTACGGAATTAATTGCGGATAATATTATTCGAGCTGATCTTCCTGATGAAAATACTGAAAAAGAATTATATGATTTGGTAAAAAAACATCATTGGCATTATTGTATTCCTACTCATTGTGGTGGTCTGCCACCTCCTGGTTCTCGTTGTAAAAAAGGTTTTCCTCAACCTCTTTCAAATTCAACATATCATAATCCAACAGATCCACAGTTTACATATCGTTGTTTAAAACCTGATGATCAGTGAATAGTACCATATCATGCACCAACATTATATTTATGGCAAGGTCACTGTAATATTCAATTTGTAACTGATAGATTTTTTGCAGAATATATGTGCAAATATGCAACAAAACCAGAACCTACTGAATTATTTGAGTTAAATGAACCAGATGCATTTAAACGACATGTACATGCTCGTCGAATGGGACCATTGGAATTAATGTTATTATCATTAGGAAAATCAGTTAGTCGATGTTCAATAGCTATTGAATATTTGCCCTCATCTACACCTGATCACAGAACAAGAGCAATACGTCCAGTTCATAAATTATTAGAAGAACAGTATTCAGATTCTTATTATGAAGATGCAATTGACAAATATTTTGAAAGACCTATAGGATCAACTTTTGATTCATTAACATATCCTATGTATCATCGAAATTTTAAATGTGTATCTGTTGTANTACCACCACTATCAACATAGATTGAAATCAATTCATCAGCATCTTTGGAAAAATTCAAATTTAACAAAATGGGATAAATGGATACATTATTTTGAAAGAGATGAATTTCAAAATAGAGATGCAATACATACTCATGGACTTGCTTGGCTTGACAAACCACTTACGGAATTAATTGCGGATAATATTATTCGAGCTGATCTTCCTGATGAAAATACTGAAAAAGAATTATATGATTTGGTAAAAAAACATCATTGGCATTATTGTATTCCTACTCATTGTGGTGGTCTGCCACCTCCTGGTTCTCGTTGTAAAAAAGGTTTTCCTCAACCTCTTTCAAATTCAACATATCATAATCCAACAGATCCACAGTTTACATATCGTTGTTTAAAACCTGATGATCAGTGAATAGTACCATATCATGCACCAACATTATATTTATGGCAAGGTCACTGTAATATTCAATTTGTAACTGATAGATTTTTTGCAGAATATATGTGCAAATATGCAACAAAACCAGAACCTACTGAATTATTTGAGTTAAATGAACCAGATGCATTTAAACGACATGTACATGCTCGTCGAATGGGACCATTGGAATTAATGTTATTATCATTAGGAAAATCAGTTAGTCGATGTTCAATAGCTATTGAATATTTGCCCTCATCTACACCTGATCACAGAACAAGAGCAATACGTCCAGTTCATAAATTATTAGAAGAACAGTATTCAGATTCTTATTATGAAGATGCAATTGACAAATATTTTGAAAGACCTATAGGATCAACTTTTGATTCATTAACATATCCTATGTATCATCGAAATTTTAAATGTGTATCTGTTGTATCTAGAATTCAAAATTATTGGCAAGATAAAAAAAATAGAATTATTGTTAAACGAAAAAAAGAAATATTAGTTCGATTTCAATATTTGACTGTTAAAAATGCTGAAAATTTTTTTTATCAACAATTACTAATTAAAATTTCTGCCCAAAGTGAACTTGAATTAAAAGGAAACTTTGACACATATAGAGATAGATTTCAGCAAGAATTTCCATTAGAATATACCAATATTCTTACTACTATACATCAAGCATCACAGGCAAGAATTAATACATTTTCTGAAAATTATCAACATTTAATTAATTCTCTACTTATTACATTATAAAATGATGTAGCAACAATTGTTGGTATACAATTGTCAAAACTAATTCCACCAGCAATAATTCTTTCAAAAAATGATACATTACGTTTACCACCTGACCAATATACTTATTACCTGCTGGGATTTCATAGTCAATTCAATAAGCATCCATTCTTTTTTTTAACTGGTTCAGCTGGAACTGGTAAATCATATATGATTAAGTTAATAATAGACTTTTTAAAATCAAAAAATAAAAAATATCTTCTTATGGCTCTACTGGTGTTGCTGCTCAAAATATAGATGGAAAAACTATTCATTCAACTTTACGAATCTCTGGTAATATTTATAATTTACAATCACTTTCAGTCAATGATCCAAAATTAAATGAATTTTTATCAAAAATTGAATACATCATTATAGATGAAGTTTCTATGATAGCTGCTCAAATGCTAACATTTATTAGTATACTGTTTGGTCGTATTAAAAAAAATCATTTGGAATTTGGAGGAATTCCAGTACTTTTAATTGGTGATCTTTTTCAATTACCACCAGTAACTGGAAATCAAATATTTGAATCTCCAGTATAGAAAAATTTTTTTCCACTATTTCTTACAACAAGCCATCATCAACAATCAGACCAACCATATTATCAAATGTTGGAGAAAATTAGAAAAGGAATTTTAGATCCATCAATTATATCAGCAATAATGCAAAAAGTACAAACATATAATTTAAATCAAGATGCATTAAACACAACACATATAGTTGGGTATCGGAAAGTAGCATCTACAATTAATAATATTATAGGAAATTACCTTCCTTCATTAGAAGAACAAACAGTTCCTTACTTGTCAATTGCTAAAGACTATATGAATAATGAACAAATTTCTTCAACTGATGCTAATAGAATATTTCGTCACTACACAAATTATCCAACTGAAATAATTCTAAAAGAAGGTGCTCGTGTAATGTTTTTAAATAATTCTCTATTTACAAAAGGATTATGCAATGGATCAATTGGTGTAGTTTTAAAAGTTATAGATGAAGATACAGTCAAAATAGCCTTTCCATTAAAAAATGGGATTGCTGTAGTTTTTGTTAAAAAAGATACTTATTATTTTAGGGTTAATGGAATTCGATCACATCGTACCCAATTTCCCCTTCAAAATGCATTTGCTTTGACAGTACATAAAACTCAAGGATTGACACTTCCCCACATTA
>PQFF01000471.1:0-144432 GCA_003547095.1 Diversispora epigaea | reverse complement strand
GTGAGTATTTAGATTCATAATTATTGAAATCAATGTTTCAATTTAATTAATTTAATTCAATATCATATAACAATTCTCTAATCAATTATCATAAACTAATCAATGTAAATTATATTACAGTTTGTGAGTATTTAGATTCATAATTATTGAAATCAATGTTTCAATTTAATTAATTTAATTCAATATCATATAACAATTCTCTAATCAATTATCATAAACTAATCAATATAAATTATATTACAGTTTGTGAGTATTTAGATTCATAATTATTGAAATCAATGTTTCAATTTAATTAATTTAATTCAATATCATATAACAATTCTCTAATCAATTATCATAGTCCGTGAGTATTTAGATTCATAATTATTGAAATCAATGTTTCAATTTAATTAATTTAATTCAATATCATATAACAATTCTCTAATCAATTATCATAAATAATCAATATAAATAGTCTGTGAGTATTTAGATTCATAATTATTGAAATCAATGCTTCAATTTAATTAATTTAATTCAATATCATATAACAATTCTCTAATCAATTATCATAAACTAATTAATATAAATTATATTACAGTTCGTGAGTATTTAGATTCATAATTATTGAAATCAATGCTTCAATTTAATTAATTTAATTCAATATCATATATCAATTCTCTAATCAATTATCATAAACTAATCAATATAAATTATATTACAGTTTGTGAGTGTTTAGATTCATAATTATTGAAATCAATGTTTCAATTTAATTAATTTAATTCGATATCATATAACAATTCTCTAATCAATTATCATAAACTAATTAATATAAATTATATTACAGTTCGTGAGTATTTAGATTCATAATTATTGAAATCAATGCTTCAATTTAATTAATTTAATTCAATATCATATATCAATTCTCTAATCAATTATCATAAACTAATCAATATAAATTATATTACAGTTTGTGAGTGTTTAGATTCATAATTATTGAAATCAATGTTTCAATTTAATTAATTTAATTCGATATCATATAACAATTCTCTAATCAATTATCATAAACTAATTAATATAAATTATATTACAGTTCGTGAGTATTTAGATTCATAATTATTGAAATCAATGCTTCAATTTAATTAATTTAATTCAATATCATATATCAATTCTCTAATCAATTATCATAAACTAATCAATATAAATTATATTACAGTTTGTGAGTGTTTAGATTCATAATTATTGAAATCAATGTTTCAATTTAATTAATTTAATTCGATATCATATAACAATTCTCTAATCAATTATCATAAACTAATTAATATAAATTATATTACAGTTCGTGAGTATTTAGATTCATAATTATTGAAATCAATGCTTCAATTTAATTAATTTAATTCAATATCATATATCAATTCTCTAATCAATTATCATAAACTAATCAATATAAATTATATTACAGTTTGTGAGTGTTTAGATTCATAATTATTGAAATCAATGTTTCAATTTAATTAATTTAATTCGATATCATATAACAATTCTCTAATCAATTATCATAAACTAATTAATATAAATTATATTACAGTTCGTGAGTATTTAGATTCATAATTATTGAAATCAATGCTTCAATTTAATTAATTTAATTCAATATCATATATCAATTCTCTAATCAATTATCATAAACTAATCAATATAAATTATATTACAGTTTGTGAGTGTTTAGATTCATAATTATTGAAATCAATGTTTCAATTTAATTAATTTAATTCGATATCATATAACAATTCTCTAATCAATTATCATAAACTAATTAATATAAATTATATTACAGTTCGTGAGTATTTAGATTCATAATTATTGAAATCAATGCTTCAATTTAATTAATTTAATTCAATATCATATATCAATTCTCTAATCAATTATCATAAACTAATCAATATAAATTATATTACAGTTTGTGAGTGTTTAGATTCATAATTATTGAAATCAATGTTTCAATTTAATTAATTTAATTCGATATCATATAACAATTCTCTAATCAATTATCATAAACTAATTAATATAAATTATATTACAGTTCGTGAGTATTTAGATTCATAATTATTGAAATCAATGTTTCAATTTAATTAATTTAATTCAATATCATATAACAATTCTCTAATCAATTATCATAAACTAATCAATGTAAATTATATTACAGTTTGTGAGTATTTAGATTCATAATTATTGAAATCAATTTTTCAATTTAATTAATTTAATTCAATATCAAATAATTAATTATCAATAATATTTTTAGTAATGCTAAACCATTTCAAAATGAATTTGGTAAATGGACAAGTGAAGATAGAGAAATTGATGAACTTATTCAACAAATACAACTAAATGCAAATAAATATCGAGAAATTATTGAATGGATTCCGTTTGGAAGACTTGAAAATGTAACATACCTTGCTAAAGGGGGTTTTGGCATAGTATATAAAGCAGATTGGCTTGATGGATTTATTTATTCTTATAAAAAAAAAAAATGGTATGAATTTGGTAAACAAGTTGTTTGGAATAGGTATGGTAAACAAAATGTTTGCTTGAAAAGTCTTAGTAATCTCACAGATAAAACTGATTTCTTGCAAGAGGTAAATATTTCATATTAATAAAATTTTACCATTATATTTCAAATATAAATTAAATATAAATTAAATATATTTTATTATGCTAATAAACATTTTAGATTAAAAATCAACTTAAATTTCGAGGAAAAAATGCAATTGCTATATATGGTATCACTAAAAATCCAACAAAAAATGAATATATGATGGTTATGGATTATGCAGAATATGGTAGTCTTCGAAACCTGTTGAATAAGTTTAAAAAATTAACTTGGAAAAAAAAATATGATATTTTATCAGAAGTTGTAATTGGACTTACAAATATCCATGAAATGGACTTAATGCATAAAGATTTTCATCCTGGTAATATAGTTAATCAAACTTTAACTTTAAGTTTTATTACTGATTTTGGACTATGCAAACCAGTTACAGAAAATAATCCAGAAAATATTTATGGTGTAATTCCATACATGGCACCTGAAACATTAAGTAGAGGAGAATACACTCAAGCATCTGACATTTATTCTTTTGGTATGGTTATGTTAGAAGTTCTAACTAGTTATCCACCATATTATAATATTCCACATAATGAAAATCTTGCAATGGGTATTTGTGAAAAATTTAAACCTGAAATTAAGTGTGAAATTCCTCAATTTCTCAAAGAAATAATGGGAAAATGTTGGAATTTCGAACCTCTCAATCGTCCAACTGCAAAGGAATTGAAATCTCAACTTGGGAAATATATTTCTTATGATAGTGAAATAAGAAAACAAGTAAACAAACAAATTAATGTAGCAAATAAATCAAACAAGAATTTTATTCAATATGATCCAAATGTAAAACATCCGGAAGCAATATATGCAAGTAGACATTTGCCTTTTGTAAAATCAAAAAAATTTGAAACATATACAAAACAATGGGATTTTGTAGTTCCTGATGATATAAGTGAGTATTATATTTTTTGAATTATTTGTTTAATATATTTTTTAAATAAATTAACAATATTTAAATTTTGCATAGTTGAAGAAAATGAAATTCAAGAAAATTAATCTTTGTTGGAAATTTATTTTTTTAGTTTTGATGTAATTGTACAACTTTGATATTTTTTCTAAAATTATTTATTTATTTATTTTATTGTATTTTATATCTTTTTTGTTTCATTTGATCACTGGAATTATAGAGTATAGTTTTTATTTAAATTAAAACAGGTCAGTATGTAATCATTTAAAACAAATCACTTGTTTTGATATTTCAAAAATCAAAATATTTGTAATTATTTATTATTTGTGTTTATAAATTGAAAATTGATGAGTTAATTTTTTTTTGACTTTTATAATTGATACATAAATGGACAATATATCAAAAATAATAATATTTTTATTGCTATCAATAAAAAAATAAAATATAATAAATGTACAACTATTTTTTAAAGCAAAAATTAGTGAATTTTGAATTTTTATGATAAAAAATAAAATTAATTTTTATTTTATATAATTTTATAACAAAATATAATGTTTATAATAAATAGTAAATTAATTTATTTTTATATAATTTACAATAAAATATAGTATTTATAACAATAATTTTATAGTAAAATGTATACCCTATAAAAAGGGCATATTTTGATATATTATTATTATATTATAGTTGTAGAAATATTCATAAAATTAAAAAATAGTTTTTTGTATTTTATAATTGTCTTGTTTAATTTATATTTTTTTAATTTTGTGCGATGGTATTTTATTTTAAGATACGGCCAAAAAAAAAAATAATATCATTACATTGTGGCAGTCTGCCCAGAACAAAGAGTAAAGTTACATCTTGTTGCATTATAATAATAATTATTTTTTACAATGAATATTTCATTTGAAAAAATTTAAAAACTGCTTTTTGTATTTCAAAACAATTCTGAATAAATGATTTATCACCAAATGTATAATTTATTTATTTTTTCTAAACGTTATGGTTATTGAACGTAAATATTAAAATANGTAAATTAATTTATTTTTATATAATTTACAATAAAATATAGTATTTATAACAATAATTTTATAGTAAAATGTATACCCTATAAAAAGGGCATATTTTGATATATTATTATTATATTATAGTTGTAGAAATATTCATAAAATTAAAAAATAGTTTTTTGTATTTTATAATTGTCTTGTTTAATTTATATTTTTTTAATTTTGTGCGATGGTATTTTATTTTAAGATACGGCCAAAAAAAAAAATAATATCATTACATTGTGGCAGTCTGCCCAGAACAAAGAGTAAAGTTACATCTTGTTGCATTATAATAATAATTATTTTTTACAATGAATATTTCATTTGAAAAAATTTAAAAACTGCTTTTTGTATTTCAAAACAATTCTGAATAAATGATTTATCACCAAATGTATAATTTATTTATTTTTTCTAAACGTTATGGTTATTGAACGTAAATATTAAAATAACTTTTAATTAAATAAGGTAATAAGTATATAGTATTAATTAATTTAAGAAATCAAGAATCCAAAAGGAATTTTGAAAGAATTATCAAACGTGAGAAAAAATTTTCGTAATCTTATTCTTTATTTTTTTGAGCTCAAGTGAAAATTCAAGTTGATAAGAAAATAATTAAATAATTAAAAACTTAATTATTGATTAAGAAATTATCTAAGAGTAACATAAAAAAGGCAGGAAGAACAAAGCAAACTATCATTCTGTAAATTTTGTAATAAATTTAATAACTATGTATTTTATTTTACTAATTTTTATTAATGTACAATAATTATTCATCTTAATTCTACAAACGTAAATGCATAATGCACACGCAATTCATATAAAATACTCACGCACTTACACATATAATTCGTAAAGTCATTTATTAAAAGTATTTATTTATTTAAACAAGATTTTAAATTTTATATAAGGTTTAGTGCTAATAAATTATGGTTTAGTGCCTATTATTTATGGTCTAGTGCAGATAATCTTTCACTTTTTTGGACGAAAATCTTTCCTTTTTTCCCGAAAAGGGTAGGAAAATTTTCAGATAATTTTATATCTATTATAAATTGTAGTATAAAATGTTATGAATAAGAAAATTTAAATTTTGTAAATTTTATATCACTAGTTTATAAAGTTTATATGTAATAAACTGCATATGGGCGTTTATTTTTCACTCCTGATTTTTCATCATATTAAGTTTCTCCTAGATTCTAAATAGTAGCATTTTCGTTTTCTGCTTACAATGATCTTAAAATTTCCTGAACCCTACTAATTTTAATAATCCAATTGCTGTTTCCTTTTCATTTTTTTGCATGAATTGCTTTCTTGAGATAAACTCAATCAACTTATTCATTAAAATATTCTCAGCTTCCTTGTATCAGTGATTTAATTTTATCCTCGAATGGTTTGATGGATGGTATATCTTCAAAGCAACAATCATCACAATCATTTTATTTTTGAAACCTTCAATCATATTTCTGACTTTGATATTTTCTATATTTTTATTTATTCAGAATAATCATTACTGTGCTTGAAAAAATATTTTATACTAGAAACATTGACGAATTATTCTTTAATATTTGAAGCATGATTAAGTAGATATTTGCATTTGTTTCTAAAAATATGAACTAGGCTTCGTTATATATAAAAATTGTTCCAATGTTAATATATTATTCCTTCGTATTCATTTTGTTTTCGTAATTTTTTATTTTTAAATTTTACAATTTTGATCTTGCATATTATGTTTTTATCATTTATTTATTTTCCTTATATTAAATAAATTTGTTTAATATTTTTTTTTTTTAGCAAGATATTAAAATTTTTTTATTAAAATATGATTTTCTATTAGATTTATTATTTTATCGTCCAGATTCTGATTTTTATGCCATGGAACATGAACATTTATATGTTATTCCAATTAAATTAATATTATTTGCTTAACCAAAAGTTATGGTTCGTGCACATAAACAAGTATACACTGATAAGTCAATTAATAATTATATTTGATAGAAGATACCTTTATCAAATTTCTACTTTCACAGAATCCTCGTTAAAATGTTTTCAAATTTAGAAAGGATTTCGGCATCACACATTAGTATATCTGAACATACTAAAAAAGATTGCCCACGATTGAGTTTGTTTCTTTTGTTTCTCGGGTATTCTTTTTTTTTTTAAATTTTCTGATTTTCGACAATCTTGAAATTCTCGTATGAAGTAATTCATAATGAAGAGATTCAGAATTTTTCTATAATAAAGATATCATCTTAATATTGTTAATAATATTTATTATCGAAAACTTTATGTGTTGAGCACCATACCTTGTGCCGCAGGGGTTATGGAAACAGATTTGTCGCAAAGTATCATTTTTGATTATTTTTTTGATATACCCATTTTGTATTAATAAATGCATAGGGTGGTATCAAAAACAACCTTTGCGTATTTGTCGCATTATCCTGCATGTGAAACAATTTATAATCATGTGTCGTTTATTATAATTATATTTTTATAATTAATTTTTCCTTATTTCAATTTGATTTGATTTGATTTCACGGTCTAAAGGTGTCATAGTATTTACTTTAATCTGGTGAGAAATTAAATGAGATAAATAAATTTAAGAGGAAAAAAGAAGAAAAAAAAAAGATAGAAAACGCATAATCCTAATAACAGCAAAAATTCAACCCGAGATTTAAGTGAAATAGGCTAATCTTCCTCGGTTCATAATACTGAATGTCACTGGAAAAAAGATTTGAGATAATGTAAAAAAGAAATAATGGAAATTGAAAACGCGAAATTACAAATAGAATATGTATTATGAAGATATATTAAGCATAGTGCGAGTTAATTATATAAACAATATCCAATTTGATTTAATTAAACCAATTATTAAATAAATATTTATCTAATCTCAGCGAAAAAATAACTTGTGATGGATCATCAATGGAATTCGGATTTGTGAAGGTGTTGTTAATTATTATTAATTATCAACGAACAATAGTTTAATTAAATAATTATCGTAATTATTATCCGAGCAATTTTGTATTTTGGTGGCCTAATACAACATGAATCAATAATAAGTTTAAGTCATAAAAATATAGACATATTTGGATAAACAATATCGAAAGAGGCTAAAGTTTTAAATTTCCAATTATATAGGATTAACGGGATACAATTCTGTCATTGCATTGTAATTGTCAATATTTATAATTTTAACATTGTATCATAAATTCTAAATTAGGAACCATCATACGACAGATCACATTGCCATCATATCATTTTATCTAAATTAGGCGACATGCATTTGGTGTAACAATAAAAGAATCTAAATTCGTGATCTTGTGCTCGTAATATTTAGAAAATTTCAACTCGATCACCTTATCTCCGAAAATTGAATCTCAGCTCCGTGTAAATTTTTGAAAGAAAGTTTCAGCCACTTTTTAATTCCGTTTAAAAAAGAAAATTCGAAAAGAAGTTTCCATTTGTGCCAATATAATATCAAATACACTTTAAATTGTTTTATAAACTTAATTCCCGGAGTCCGGAGAAAATTAATAAAAAAAATAATATATTTAAAGATGAGTAAACCTTTTCACTCTTATTCAAATAGAAAAGATGAAATCTCAATCAATCTACTCATCATTATTATTGTGCATTTTAACTTTTACTCATTTTCTGACAATATCAGCTGAATTATGTATCGATTTTCCAAATCCTTCAAAACCTTATGAACGAGTAGCCGTAGAATGCCCACCTACTCAGAATAATGATTCTTATGTAAAACGTGAAACCACCAATTTCTTTCGAGTATATCATACTTGTAATTCTAATGCAGCTTTGTGTAATAAAATCAAAATTGCCTTTGATGATGCCGGAAAAGAAATATCAAAAGTATTGAAGTTAAAACAGATAATTTATGTAAAAGCTACTTTTGCAAACTTTTATCCTCAAATTTTTTTAGGTAAGTTGTAAATGTGAAAGTAACTTTCATCATAAACAATATTTATTGCTTCTAGGTTTGTTTGTTTTTACGATTACATAATAATAGTATTTATGATATTTAAAAAAGGGGCTGCTGATAGTACACGATATATACCACTGACATCAGATGATAAGATAATAAGGCGTTATCCTCAAGCCCTTGTTAAGCAATTTTCCTTAGACGTACATCCTGCATACAATGATTTCGATATCTATGCACTTTTTAATTCAGGTAAGAATCAAATAATATTACCAAAATATCAAAAAAATAAAAATATTTACAATATTAATTACATTATTTTATAGCTTATGATTGGTGGTTTAGAACCGACGATGAAACCATCAAATATAATCAATACGATTTTTACTCAGTTGTATTACATGAGCTTATACATGGACTTGGATTCGCATCAAGTTGGAGTAATAACCTTGAAAATTCAGTTAATCAAGATACCACTGGTCTCACTCCAACTTACTCTTTCTATGGTTTCTATGGCAATCAATTTACTGGATTTACGGAACGTATATTTGATAGATATGTAAAGTTCATGAGAAATAGTGTAGTAAGCACATCAACATATTATACTTATCAGTTAAATGAAGCGGTACCTTCTGGAACTCCATTTAATACTAACTCAGAATTTGTTACTGAAGTAAAATCTTCTCCACAATGGAAATTTGCGGAATATGCGTTTGAATCAGCAACTACTAATTATAGTTTGTATTTTTCACCTGCGAAAGACACAAGTTGGAATGAACATATTTATTTAGAATCTGGTTTACAGCCTTATGACCAAGGTTCTAGTATAAGTCACGTCAGCAAAATATATGAATTAACCGAAGATTTTTTGATGACACATAGTAGCGATCCTGGAGTAACACTAGAATACTTGATCCAAAAAGGTGGGAATTACAAATCTCCAATTGGACCCAGAATTTTGTCTGTACTTGAATCAATGGGATATGAAACAGATGCTTATCCTAATCCAATTAAACCTACATATGAATATTAATGTCATGTCAATAATATCAATTATTATTATTGCTTTATATTAATCATTGTATTTTATTAAATTAGTTAATTTATTTTTATTTTCTATTGCTCTTTCAGTTATTGTAAAAATTTTTATCACATTTCTCATGGTTTATAGGAAAGAACGAAATCTGAAATTTATAATTATTTTTTGCGATATTAACTTGGCACTTCTCAAATTACCCCTATTTGCATGCTCTTATGATTGAGCTCTTTTTAAATTAATATAACTTATAGCTTTATTTTAGCTTTATTATATTACTGTATGTTTAAAGGAATATTTGTATTAAAGTAAATAAAGCATGTTTATATAAATTAAAATATTTATCTCTTTTTAACTTAAAAAATTCATAATCATCTATCGAAGATTCAGTTTTTCTAATTATTTTTTAATAGCCATCAATAAATTATTGTTAAATGATTGATTTCTATACATATAGAAGGCATTGCCACCAAAATTTAAACCATTAGTAAATAGCTTTACTGGTGTTTTTTATACGACTAAGAATATGATTTTTTATACTTTCATTTTTTAAAGAAAAATAAAACTGTCATTAATTATAGAATATCGCCCCATGACCAATAGGATTGTAACCACCAAGGATCTCGTCAGTATTTTTGTCTTTCACAACAACAGTAAGATTGTTTTCTGATGACATAAATTCCAAAATGCATCTCTTCCAAATCCATCCCTGTTTCCACGAAGAATAAGGTTAAATTAATATGGGCTAATATTTGCATCATATGTTACTTTATCCTTATCAATCCAAAATGTAACTTCAGCTGCATGTTCATTAATAATAATTAATGAAGTAATTTGAAAAAGGAAGTTATTTTTTTATTTATTTATAAGCAGTGTATTTTTATATTATTGTTTTTTTTTTCTATTTTTTATTCAAGTTTTAGAAGAATTTCGTTAATTTTAATTATTTATTATTATTACAATTTATTCATTTATTTACATGAGATAAAAATAAAAAACAAAATTTGAGCGATGTAGTGAATTTGAAAAATACTCAAAAATAATTATATTTTTAATAAAATAAATTTTTATTTTCCTCTTATTCATTCTTTATTGAAAATAGAAATATTAAATTTGTAATAATTGGATAATATACAAAATTGGATAATAAATAAATATAAAAACTTTAAATTCAGTATTAATCTTTTAGAAAATTATGACAATTTTTTTTTGTAAAAAATTAGTATGTAATTACATTGCTTACTTCGATTAAATAAAAATGACAAATCAGTAAATATATATTTTTAAGTAAAATTTTCCATTAAATAATGTAATTTGGAATTTTGTTCGTGAATTTTATTCTTAATAATAAGGGTTCTGGATCAGGGGTTCTTTATTAGAGCAGTAAATCGTAATCTTGTTTAATTAGCTAAGTATAGAAAAATTTCGGACTATTCTAGAATACAAAACATTCTACGAATGATTTAAAAAATTCAGAAGTGTGGAAAATTTCACAAAAACATTTTAACTCTAAACGATAAAAATTGTAAGAAAACGTAATCTGACTAATGTTGGGACGGCGAGTTCCGTTAACTGTTAAAAAAATAAATAAAAATACTTTTCTAAAATTAATTCCGTTTACAGAAGTATCGTTCAAAAAAATAATTAGCAATTTTTTAATTTTTATAACCATATCATTATTTCTATTATTCTTAAGAATGATGATGAAGCATAAATTATCTGTTGGTATTTGATAGTGTCGTCTCTATGCATTTAAAAAACAAAGTAATTAATGACCGTTATTAATATAAACCTATTTAATTTAATAATGAAATATTAAAAATAATTTTAAGAAATTTAAAGACAGAAATATAATCTAACTACTGCAAAGGTTTCAGACCTTTTGAATACAAATTGAGAGAATGATGTTGAAAATTTAAAATTAAAAGGTTTAATTCTTAAGCAGTGATCTTTTTTTGATGTTTTTTTTTTAAAAAAAAGAAGCTTTAAATGCATCCGTTTATATTTCGATGATAATTTTTCTAAAGAAATAATTTACTAAATAGTATTTTATATATTACCTTTCCAATCAATTTCAGGTATTTCAGTTCTCGGAGTATTAAGAAGATTGTTCCTTTTTCATAATTATGTTGATCCCTAATCAAATCACTATCAATAAAATTTGATTCAATAGTTCAACGTGGTGTAGGTGCTGCTTTATTGTTGTAGTTGCAATTTACTTCAGATTTAAGAATAATTTCCAGAGATGATTGTTTACTTTCTTCACCTTTGTCAGTTTCTTTAAATCTAGAAGTCGAGATATAATTATTATTATGATCACCAGCAACAACATTCTTTTTTAGAAAAATCATTCTGTGTTTGTCATACAGACATACAGACAATTACGTACATGGATTTTGTTAAGTCTATTGCTGTTCAACTTTTTTTTTCCGACTCAATAATCTGCAAAAACAAAATAAAAAATGTCATTGAAATTTTTTGACAAGTTATCTCAAAACTTTATTGAACTTCTTAATGACAAAGATGATTATAATGTCATCATTGAATTTAAAAATGAGGAAAAATCTTTCACGGCACATTCGAATATATTAAAATATCAATCGTCGTATTTTCGTAGAGAACTAGAAAATATTCACCCGAATGAAAATAATATTAAAACAATTACCATTTCAAGTATTTCTGCTCAAAATTTTGAAATTATTCTCAAGTAAGTTATTATCAATTATAATACTATTTTTTATATTTAAATTTATGATTATTTTTATGTATTTATTTATTAATTATAATTAATTTTATTTAGATATATTTATGGCGGGATTGTTAATTTGGAGAATGTTGAAACAAGATTTATTTTTGATTTAATGTTAGTTACTAATGAATTTAAATTAGAGGAATTGAACAACGAATTAGAAACTCATCTCATTGATACTAAAGCTTCTTGGTTAAAAACACATTTTTCTTTTGTTTATCGTACTATTTTTAGCAAAAACAACTTTAAAAAATTAGAATACTTTTGTAATAATATTGTAGTAAAGTACCCAAATCTTATTTTTAACGCAGATGACTTTAACTTTACTTCTCTTCCAGAATCTGCACTGATATCTCTTCTTGAGAGAGATGATTTACAAATGAAAGAAGTCAAAATTTGAGATCATGTCATCAAATGGGGATTTTCTCAAAATCCTACTCTTCCTACGAACCTTGATGAATTTACCCAGGAAAATTTTCTTACATTGAGAACTACATTACAACAATGCCTCCCATATATTCGCTACTTTCATTTTTCAGCTGATGAAGTCAGAGATTCAATTAGGCCTTACAAAAAAAATTCTTGATGAACTACTTTGGGATGAAATCAATCAACATTTATTATATCCTGAACGACCAGTAAAGTCAATCGTTTTACCATCAAGAGCTGTTTTAGTTACAGAATTACCTCCTCGTGAACCTTTTTCCACTATAATTTCTGCATTACGTGCTGCAGAAATTTCAACTTGGATTGACCATAAAAAAACTATTTATTCAACAACCGATATCCCATATAAATTTGAATTAATCTTACGAGGATCTAGAGATGGATTTGATCCACAAACATTTTGGAATATTTGTCATGGTCATGTTAGTACAGTTCTAGTAGCAAAAGTCAAAGCAACTGATGAAATATTTGGAGGTTATAATCCTTTAGCGTGGGACAACAGTAAAACTATTGGTAATAAATGGATGGAAACAGAAGATAGTTTCATCTTCTCATTAAAAAATGGTAACATTCAGAATTCAATTCTTAGTAGAGTAAAGAATCCCCAATGTGCAATTTTTAATGTATATAAAAGTGATCAAAATGGATATGGACCACAGTTTGGGTATGATTTTCATATGCGAAGTTATAATTCTAATAATTTTACTTTAGATAATGATTGTTACTGTAGACATTTTGATGGTGATTATTATAAAAACCCTATAAGAACAACACCAAAAAATAATTTTTCTATTGTCAATTATGAAGTATTTAAAATTGTTAGAAAATATTAAAGAATGAGAATATATATATATATACACATTTTATTATTATAAACATTTATTATTATTATTTATTATATAGAATTAAGTACTGTACAAGAGAAAAGAGTAAATTTTTTTAAGTGTCCAAAGTGAGGAGTTTCTCGTAGTTTATTTATTAAGGAAAATCAAAAAAAAAGCATCAGAATATACATATTTATATTTTTATTGTTTGTGTTTAAGGTACTGTGAGAATTATTTATTTTTAAAGGATTTTTTCATAAAAGGGCGTATATAACGTGGACAGTCTTTTTTAACCAACTCACTATTTATGGAGGTCTTTATCCGAGATATAGTTCCTACTTCTTACTTCGAAGGCAACTTTATCTTAAAGCTTATAACTTCTAAGTATGAATCATGTTTTTGTACAGTTAACTATTATTGAAATGATTTTGTATTATAAATATTCAAAAAAGGCTCATAACACAAAATCAATACATGTATAATTATCATCAACAAATCATTTTATTTTTATTTTATTTTTGTTTTATTTTTGTTTAATTTTTGCTATGCAATTATTTTTTTTCTAATAAGCATATTTTATTTGTTTATATTTCACATTATTTTTAGTAAATAAAAGCTTTAATTTATTACAAGTTTTATGCAGTAATTATTCATTTATATCTTACATTTGTTCTAATTATAATTATTTATAATCTATATTTAATGGTATAGCTATTATCACAGAATTATTCCTTTACATATTTAATTTAACCCTTTTTGTCAACTTGACCACCTAATAACAGTATTTTGCTTCAGTTAAATTTGAATTTTTCATCGATATACGTCCCAAGTGGTTCAACTAAAAAATATATTAGAGGGCGCAAAAAGAATCCAGTTGAAATTCTATATGAAATTATTAATAATTCATCCTATTATTTGTGAACTAGCTTAATAGGATTTTTTTACTAGTATGGCATTGAGACTGTTGCTAATAATAAAATAACATTTAAATTCTTTAATTTAACTGCCAGTGAAATAATTGATATCTTCAATCTTAACTAAATTGGGTCAACAAGATTTTCTCCATTTTCCTCTTCTAATGGTCGGATGCCTTTTTTTTCGAATTTGATTATTTTCCAATGCGAATATAAGAATAAATATAAAGAATAAAATAAATGTGATACGGAAATCAATAAATAAAAAACAATAATAATTTTATCTCAATTAAGGCTTGTCTTTCCAACATCCATCGATAAATTTTGGCACATTCAGCATATAATTCTTGTGGATGAGATACTTCAACTATAAACTTATAATAAAAAGTATAAAAAGTTAATTATCTAATATTAAATAAATTAAAAAATTAAAATGTAACATAATAATAATAATAATAAAAGTCACTATTGTTACTATTATTACTTTTAGAGTTATTAGATGTTTTTTTGCTTACTCTCAAAGAATTCAGTTGAGGAACAAAAAATTTATTCCATCACAAAGATAAACCGATTGTGCAGTAAACTACGAAAAATGATAATAAATAATGATAAGTAAGTAATAAATAATAAAAAATATTTGAATAATAGCTCACATAATTTCGCTTAAACATTCAAACTCAAGATTTAACTAAAATATAAAAAACATAATAATAAACAAATAAATAGACAATAATAAATTAATAATCAATAATTATAAATAAATAAATAAATAAATCAATAAAATAAATAAAAAATAAATAAATAAATAATTAATTAATTAACAATAGAACATACTTCAAATACTTTTCATCCAAATTATCATCTCAAAGTTGAACCCTTTAGTCCATGGGAGTTTTAAATTCCACATATAAATATTTTACACTTTACTTAACATCTCAAGTTTCTCTTTTCGAATTTGATAATAATTTTCAAATGATTTCATCTTCCCTTTCAAAATTTCAAATTGATCGAAACTTAGCGGAAATTTCGTGAGTAGGTCCATTTGATAATGAAATTCTTGATTCATGAATTTGTCGATTTAGTTTGGGGACAATTAATTCCTCTGATTCCCCATCATCTCCTTCCGAGGCACCATTACCATATTATTACTATTATTATTATTCTCTCGATTTTTGAAACACTTCAAAAATTTCATTGGGATCACTCTTATTAATAAATAAACAAATCATTCTATCTATTTCATCGATTGATCGAAAACAATACTTATTCGACAACAATAAATTTGAATTAATTTTACTGGAAATAGTCTCCACAAATGTTTTGGATGAAATAAGAATAAAATTTTATCACGCTTTTCATGGTATAGCAAAATCTAAAATTTATAAAATTTTTGCTATATTATTTAACTTGGCACTTCTCGGCTCAGATGTAATACGGAAAACTTCATGAATAAAAATAATCATAAATGTTTAAGCAAATTACACCTATTTATTTAGCATTTCCATGTTCTTATAGTTGAGTTCTTTTTTAACTATAAATAAATTTATTGTTTAATTAATATAACTTAGAAGTTTTATTTTAGCTTTATTTACTTTAATATAAATATTCCTTAAAACATACAGTAATATCATAAAGTATATTAATAAATTAAATATTTTATCTCTTTTTAATTTGAAAAACTTCATAATCATCTATTGAAAATTCAACAGTTGTTTTTCTAATTGGTTTTTCATAGCTTTGATTGTGAATAACGCGAAATTGATTTATATTCATACACATATAGAAGACGCCGCCACCAAAATTTGGACCATAATAATCAGAGTAATTATAAATAGCACAACTTGCATTTTTTACACGACTAAGAATATGATTTTCGATATTTCTATTTTTTAAAGAAAAAATAAAACTGTCATTTGTTGCAGAATATTGGCCATTTAAATTCGAATTCCAACCAATAGGATTGTAACCACCAAGGATCTCGTCAATATCTTTAACTTTCACAACAACAACAAGATTTGTTTTCCGATTACATAAATTCCAAAATACATTGACTCCAAATCCATCTCTGCTTCCACGAAGAATAAGATTGAATTCATATGGATTATTATTTACATCATATGTTACTTCTTTCTTATCAATCCAAGATGCAATTTCAGCTGCACGTTCATTTGTAATAATTAATGAAGTAATTTGAAAAGTATATCCACGATTTGGAAGTTGATTGGTGACTATTTTACGAGGCGATAAAATTGTTGAGGTAATAGGTTTGTCTGGAGTCATAGAATATTTTAAAATATCGAACCATAATGTTTTATCAAGAAGTTGTTGAAATGGAAATAATTTTTCTAAAATGGTTTCATTGGAAAATTGAAAATATCGAATGTGGGGTAAACATTGTTGTAAGGTATTTTTTAAATTTTGAAAATCCTTTTCAATCCAATCATTAAAGTTCGAAGGTAAAGTTTTATTTTGAGTAGTTCCCCATTGAATTATGTAATCCCAAATTTTGGATTCCTCAAGTTGTAAATCATCCCTTTGAATAATAGATACCAAAGCTGCTTCTGGAAGAGTATTAAAATCGTTTGATTCAAAAATCAAGTTAGGATGTTTTGCGATTATATCATCGCAAAAATTTTGAAGTGCTTTAAAATCTGTTTGAAAACTTAAATTATAAATTTTTGAAAAATTTAATTTTAACCAAGAAGGATGATTTTCAATAAGAAAAGTCTGAAGTCTTTCGACCAATTCTTCAAGTTGAAATTGATTTGCAGTCATCAAAAGGTCAAAAATAATAGATGTTTCAACTTTTTCAAGATTGACCGTAGCTCCGTAAATATATCTATTTAATTTAAATATTTTAATGAATTATTAAAATATTATTTTTAAAGTTAATACAAATTTAGCACTTACTTTATGATAACATTAAAAACTTTGACAGATATTTGTGGTTTTTGAATAATTCTAATATTAACATCGTTATTGATGGTTGATTTTTTAAATTCATCGTAGAGATAAGGACATCGGTAACACAAAACTGTTGAATGAACTTTAAAAGTTTGCATGACTGGAGGTTCTCCGACCTCAATAATAATATTATGTTCATTACCGCTTTCTAAAAGTTTAATATAATCATTTGATAAGTTTTTATAAAAATTTAAAGTCATTTTGAGAAAAATAAAAAAAGGGGTGCCGATTTTATTCGAAAATAGTCGATTTGTCTTTTTTTAGGTTAATGAATTTCTTATTGTGTGTATATAAATAATCTAAATTAACATTCCATTGTTTTAACCTGCGAAATGAGAAATTGACAAACGTAATCGTTACACGAACTAAAGAAAACGGGTTACGTTAGACGAAAGAGTGATCGTTTACTAATGAACGTACAAAAATATAGAGACGAAAATAAATAATAAAATAAAATAAATAAAATAATCGGCAAAATAAAAAAAAATGTCTAAAATTTCTCTACAAGTTATTTCAAAACCAACATATTGAAATTTGATTAAATGGGTTGAAACAAGATTTATCTTTGATTCAATGGGTTACTGATGAATTTGATCTTGAGAAATTAACAAATTAAAATCTCTTATTGAAACCGAAGCTTGGTTAAAAATACATTTTCTCTTACTTATCATACTATTTTTAGTAAAGAAAAACTTTAAAATTTTTGTAATGATATTGTATTGTTGTCAAGTATTCAAATATTCTTTTTGATAGTTTAGATTTTGCTTCTCTTCCAGAATCTGCATTGGTGTCCTTTCTCAAATAAGATTAAAATTTGAGATTATGCCACTTAAGTGAGGAATTGCTCGAAATTCTACTCTTCATGCAAACCTTGAAGGATGGACCAAGTAAAATTTTTTTATGTCAAATCCTTACATTTTTTCAAATACTGAAAATATTGAGAAAATTATGCCTTATAAAAGATTCTTGATAAACAACTTTGGAGAGATATTAAACAGTTNAAAATAATCGGCAAAATAAAAAAAATGTCTAAAATTTTTCTACAAGTTATTTCAAAACCAACATATTGAAATTTGATTAAATGGGTTGAAACAAGATTTATCTTTGATTCAATGGGTTACTGATGAATTTGATCTTGAGAAATTAACAAATTAAAATCTCTTATTGAAACCGAAGCTTGGTTAAAAATACATTTTCTCTTACTTATCATACTATTTTTAGTAAAGAAAAACTTTAAAATTTTTGTAATGATATTGTATTGTTGTCAAGTATTCAAATATTCTTTTTGATAGTTTAGATTTTGCTTCTCTTCCAGAATCTGCATTGGTGTCCTTTCTCAAATAAGATTAAAATTTGAGATTATGCCACTTAAGTGAGGAATTGCTCGAAATTCTACTCTTCATGCAAACCTTGAAGGATGGACCAAGTAAAATTTTTTTATGTCAAATCCTTACATTTTTTCAAATACTGAAAATATTGAGAAAATTATGCCTTATAAAAGATTCTTGATAAACAACTTTGGAGAAATATTAAACAGTTCAGCATATGGAAGTTCCTGACCGTCCAATAAAATCAATTATTAGATTTAAGAATTTCTAGTTGGATTAATCATAAAGCAATTACTTATTCGACAACAATAAATCTGAATTAATTTTACCGGGAATAGTTTCCACAAATGTTTTGGGGTATTGACGTGATCGTGCTAATACAGTCGTGATAATGAAATAAAGAATAAAATTTTATTACACTTCTCATGGTATAACTATATTGTCTCGTCTCATGGTTTATAGCAAAGAACGAAATCTAAAATTTATAAAATTTTTGCGATATTATTTAACTTGGCATTTCTCAGCTCAGATGTTAAACGGAAAACTTCATGAATAAAAACTTAACAACCACAAATGTTTAAGCAAATTACCCCTATTTATATAGCATTTGCATGTTCTTATAGTTGAGTTCTTTTTTAGCTATAAATAAATTTATTGTTTAATTAATATAACTTAGAAGCTTTATTTTAGCTTTATGATATTACCGTATGTTTTAAGGAATATTTAAATAAAGTATACTAATAAATTAAAATATTTTATCTCTTTTTAATTTGAAAAACTTCATAATCATACATATGAAATTGACCCTTTGTTGTTCTAATTAGTTTTTCATAGCCACAAATAGAACCAACGTGAAATTGATCCGACGAATACATAAAGAAATCATTGTGACCAAAATTTAGACCGTAATTATGGGAGTCATTATGAATAGCATAACTTGCATTTTTTACACGACTAAGAATATGATTTTTGATATTTCCATTTTTTAAAGAAAATATAAAACTATCATTAGTTTCATAATAAATTTTTGCATTGGCATTCCAACAAATAGGATTGTAGCCACCGAGGATCTCGTCAGTATCTTTAACTTTCACAACAACAACAAGATTTGTTTTCAGATTACATAATTTCCAAAATACTTTATAATCAAATCCATCCCTGCTCCCACGAAGGATAAGGTTGAAATAATATGGATTATTATCTGCATCATATGTTATTCTTTTCTTATCAATCCATGTCGCAATATCAGCTGCATGTTTATTTGTAATGATTGATGAAGTAATTTCGACTTTTTTACGAGGTGGTATGATTGTTGAGGTAATAGGTTTGCCTGGAGCCATGGAATATTTTAAAATATCAGTCACTAATTTTTTATTGAGAATTTGTTGATATGGATATACTTTTTCCATAATGTTTTCACTGGAAATTTGAAAATATCGAATGTGGGGTAAACATTTTTGTAAGGCATGTTTTAAAATTTGAAAATCTTTATCAATCCAATCATCAATGTTTGAAGGTAAAGTTTTAATTTGAGCAGTTCCCCATTGAATTACGTAATCCCAAATTTTGGATTCCTCAAGTTGTAAATCATCCCTTTGAATAAGAGATACCAAAGCCGCTTCCGGAAGAGTATTAAAATCGTTTGATTCAAAAATCAAGTCAGGATGTACTGCGAATATGTTGTTGCAATAATTTTGAAGTGTTTTAAAATCTGTTTGGAAACTTGAATTATAAATTTTTGAAAAATTTAATTTTAACCAAGAAAGATGTTTTTCAATAAGAAAAGTTTGAAGTCTTTCGACCAATTCTTCAAGTTGAAATTGATTTGCAGTCATCAAAAGGTCAAAAATAATAGAGGTTTCAACTTTTTCAAGATTAACCGTAGCTCCGTAAATATATCTATTTAATTTAAATATTTTAATAAATTATTAAAATATTATTTTGATAGTAAATACAATTTATTTAAATATAGCACTTACTTTATGATAATATTAAAAACTTTAACAGATATTTGTGGTTTTTGAATAATTTTAATATTATCATTGTTATTTATCGTTGATTTTTTAAATTCATCGTAGAGATAAGGACATCGGTAACACAAAACTGTTGAATGAACTTTAAAAGTTTGCATAACTGGAGGTTCTCCGACCTCAATAATAATATTATGTTCATTACCGTTTTCTAAAAGTTTAACATAATCATTTGATAAGTTTTTATAAAAATTTAAAGTCATTTTGAGAAAAATAAAAAAAGGGTGCCGATTTTATTCAAAAATAGTCGATTTGTCTTTTTTTAGGTTAATGGATTTCTTATTGTGTGTACATAAATAATCTAATAATTATGAATTAACAAACGCAATAGTTACACAAACTAAAGAAAACGAGTCACGTTAGACGAAAGAGTGAAAATTCAAACTAATAAAAATTAACGAACGTACAAAAATATACAAGACGAAAATAAATAATAAAAATAAAATAAAATAAATAATTGGCAAAATAAAAAATAAAAATGTCCAAATTTTTCTACAAGTTATCTCAAAACCAATTGAAATTTGATTATATGAGTTACCAATGAATTTGATCTTGAGAAATTAACAAATTAAAATCTCTTATTGGAACCAAAGCTTGGTTAAGAATACTTTTTTTCTTATTTATCATACTATTTTTAGTAAAGAAAAACTTTAAAATTTTTGTAATGATATTGTATTATTGTCAAGTATTCAAATATTCTTTTTGATAGTTTAAATTTCGTTTCTCTTCTGGAATCTACATTGGTGTCCTTTCCGAACAAGATTAAAATTTGAGATTATTCCACTAAGTGAGGAATTGCTCAAAATCCTACTCTTCATGTAAACCTTGATGGATGGACCAAGGAAATTTTTCTTATGTCAAAGTCACTTAACAACAATGTCTATTCCTTATTTGTTACTTTCATTTTTTTTCAAATACTGAAAATATTGATAAAATTATACCTTATAAAAAGATTCTGTAAAATAGCTCAGCATGAGTTCCTGACCGTCCAATAAAATCAATTATTCGATTTACTTTATTTACAAAATTATCACCTAATTTTTTTTCTTACAGAAATTTCTAGTTGGATTGATCGTAAAACAATTACTTATTCGACAACAATAAATTTGAATTAAATTGGCTAGAACAGTCCACAAATGTTTTGGGATATTGACATAATCGTGCTAATACAGTTGTGATAATGAAATAAAGAATAAATTTTTATCACACTTCTCATGGTATAACTATATTGTCTCGTCTCATAGTTCATAGCAAAGAACGAAATCTAAAATTTATAAAATTTTTGCGATATTATTTAACTTGGCACTTCTTGGCTGCTCAGATATAAACGGAAAACTTTATGAATAAAAACAATCATAAATGTTTAAGCAAATTACCCCTATTTATTTAGCATTTCCATGTTCTTATAGTTGAGTTCTTTTTAACTATAAATAAATTTATTGTTTAATTAATATAACTTCGAAGCTTTATTTTAGCTTTATTTAAATATTTCCTTAAAACGTACAGTAATATCATAAAGTATATTAATAAGTTAAAATATTTTATCTCTTTTTAATATGAAAAACTTCGTAATCATTTATTGAAAAATCACCAGTTGTTTTTCTAATTAGTTTTTCAAAGCTATCAATACCGTAAATATTAAATGTATTTCCATACAGACGGAAATCAGTGCCACCAAAATTTGGACCATAATAATCAGAGTAATTATAAATAGCACTACTTGCAAGTTTTACACGACTAAGAATATGATTTTCGATATTTCTATTTTTTAAAGAAAAAATAAAACTGTCATTAGTTTCACAATATCCATTTAAATCGGAATTCCAACCAATAGGATTATAACCACCAAGGATCTCGTCAGTATCTTTAACTTTCACAACAACAACTACATTTGTTTTCTGATTACATAAATTCCAAAATACATCTCTTCCAAATCCATCTCTGCTTCCACGAAGAATAAGATTGAATTCATATGGATTATTATTTACATCATATGTTACTTCTTTCTTATCAATCCAAGATGCAATTTCAGCTGCATGTTCATTTGTAATAATTAATGAAGTAATTTGAAAAGTATATCCACGATTTGGAAGTTGATTGGTGACTATTTTACGAGGTGGTAAAATTGTTGAGGTAATAGGTTTGTCTGGAGTCATAGAATATTTTAAAATATCAACCCATAATNATTTGTTTTCTGATTACATAAATTCCAAAATACATCTCTTCCAAATCCATCTCTGCTTCCACGAAGAATAAGATTGAATTCATATGGATTATTATTTACATCATATGTTACTTCTTTCTTATCAATCCAAGATGCAATTTCAGCTGCATGTTCATTTGTAATAATTAATGAAGTAATTTGAAAAGTATATCCACGATTTGGAAGTTGATTGGTGACTATTTTACGAGGTGGTAAAATTGTTGAGGTAATAGGTTTGTCTGGAGTCATAGAATATTTTAAAATATCAACCCATAATTTTTTATCAAAAATTTGTTGAAATGGAACTAATTTTTCTATAATGTTTTCATTGGAAATTTGAAAATATCGAATGTGGGGTAAACATTGTTGTAAGGTATTCCTTAAAATTTGAAAATCCTTCTCAATCCAATCATTAAAGTTCGAAGTTAAAGTTTTACTTTGAGCAGTTCCCCATTGAATTACGTAATCCCAAATTTTGGATTCCTCAAGTTGTAAATCATCCCTTTGAATAATAGACACCAAAGCCGCTTCCGGAAGAGTATTAAAATCGTTTGATTCAAAAATCAAGTTAGGATGTTTTGCGATTATATCATCGCAAAAATTTTGAAGTGCTTTAAAATCTGTTTGGAAACTTGAATTATAAATTTTTGAAAAATTTAATTTTAACCAAGAAGGATGATTTTCAATAAGAAAAGTCTGAAGTCTTTCGACCAATTCTTCAAGTTGAATTGATTTGCAGTCATCAAAAGGTCAAAAATAATAGATGTTTCAACTTTTTCAAGATTAATCGTAGCTCCGTAAATATATCTATTTAATTTAAATATTTTAATAAATTATTAAAATATTATTTTGATAGTAAATACAATTTATTTAAATATAACACTTACTTTATGATAATATCAAAAACTTTAATAGATATTTGTGGTTTTTGAATAATTTTAATATTATCATTGTTATTTATCGTTGATTTTTTAAATTCATCGTAGAGATAAGGACATCGGTAACACAAAACTGTTGAATGAACTTTAAAAGTTTGCATAACTGGAGGTTCTCCGATCTCAATAATATTACCGTTTTCCAAAAGTTTAACATAATCATTTGATAAGTTTTCATAAAAATTCAAAGTCATTTTGAGAAAAATAAAAAAAGGGGTGCCGATTTTATCCGATTTGTCTTTTTTTAGGTTAATGAATTTCTTATTGTGTGTACATAAATAATCTAAATTAACATTCCATTTTTTTAACCTGCGAAATGAGAAATGAACAAACGTAATCGTTACACGAACTAAAGAAAACGAGTTACGTTAGACGAAAGAGTGATCGTTTACTAATGAACGTACAAAAATATAGAGACGAAAATAAATAATAAAAATAAAATAAATAAAATAATCGGCAAAATAAAAAAAATGTCTAAAATTTTTCTACAAGTTATTTCAAAACCAACATATTGAAATTTGATTAAATGGGTTGAAACAAGATTTATCTTTGATTCAATGGGTTACTAATGAATTTGATCTTGAGAAATTAACAAATTAAAATCTCTTATTGAAACCGAAGCTTGGTTAAAATACATTTTCTCTTACTTATCATACTATTTTTAGTAAAGAAAAACTTTAAAATTTTTGTAATGATATTGTATTGTTGTCAAGTATTCAAATATTCTTTTTGATAGTTTAGATTTTGCTTCTCTTCCAGAATCTACATTGGTGTCCTTTCTCAAATAAGATTAAAATTTGAGATTATGCCACTTAAGTGAGGAATTGCTCGAAATTCTACTCTTCATGCAAACCTTGAAGGATGGACCAAGTAAAATTTTTTTATGTNATCGTTTACTAATGAACGTACAAAAATATAGAGACGAAAATAAATAATAAAAATAAAATAAATAAAATAATCGGCAAAATAAAAAAAATGTCTAAAATTTTTCTACAAGTTATTTCAAAACCAACATATTGAAATTTGATTAAATGGGTTGAAACAAGATTTATCTTTGATTCAATGGGTTACTAATGAATTTGATCTTGAGAAATTAACAAATTAAAATCTCTTATTGAAACCGAAGCTTGGTTAAAATACATTTTCTCTTACTTATCATACTATTTTTAGTAAAGAAAAACTTTAAAATTTTTGTAATGATATTGTATTGTTGTCAAGTATTCAAATATTCTTTTTGATAGTTTAGATTTTGCTTCTCTTCCAGAATCTACATTGGTGTCCTTTCTCAAATAAGATTAAAATTTGAGATTATGCCACTTAAGTGAGGAATTGCTCGAAATTCTACTCTTCATGCAAACCTTGAAGGATGGACCAAGTAAAATTTTTTTATGTCAAATCCTTACATTTTTTCAAATACTGAAAATATTGAGAAAATTATGCCTTATAAAAGATTCTTGATAAACAACTTTGGAGAGATATTAAACAGTTTAGCATATGGAAGTTCCTGACCGTCCAATAAAATCAATTATTAGATTTAAGAATTTCTAGTTGGATTGATCATAAAGCAATATCTGAATTAATTTTACTGGGAATAGTTTCCACAAAATGTTTTGGAATAATGGCATGATCGTGCTAATACAGTTGTGATAATGAAATAAAGAATAAATTTTTATCAAACTTCTCATGGTATAACTATATTGACTCATAGTTTATAGCAAAGAACGAAATCTAAAATTTATAAAATTTTTGCGATATTATTTAACTTGGCACTTCTCGGCGGCTCAGATGTAAAACGGAAAATTTTATGAATAAAAACAATCATAAATATTTAAGCATTTCCATGTTCTTATAGTTGAGTTCTTTTTTAACTATAAATAAATTTATTGTTTAATTAATATAACTTAGAAGCTTTATTTTAGCTTTATTTAAATATTTCCTTAAAACGTACAGCATATCATAAGGTATATTAATAAATTAAAATATTTTATCTTTTTTTAATTTGAAAAACTTCATAATCATCTATTGAAAATTGACCAGTTGTTTCTTTAATTAGTTTTTCATAGCCACAACCACTACCGTAAAATGATCGATTTTCATTCATACGGAAACCACTGCCACCAAAATTTGGACCATAATAATCAGACCTATTATAAATAGCAACACTTGCATTTTTTACACGACTAAGAATATGATTTTTGATATTTCTATTTTTTAAAGAAAATATAAAACTGTCATTTGTTGTAGAATATTTCCCATATAAATTCGAATTCCAACCAATAGGATTGTAACCACCAAGGATCTCGTCAGTATCTTTAACTTTCACAACAACAACAAGATTTGTTTTCTGATTACATAAATTCCAAAATACATCTCTTCCAAATCCATCTCTGCTTCCACGAAGAATAAGATTGAATTCATATGGATTATTATTTACATCATATGTTACTTCTTTCTTATCAATCCAAGATGCAATTTCAGCTACATGTTCATTTGTAATAATTAATGAAGTAATTTGAAAAGTATATCCACGATTTGGAAGTTGATTGGTGACTATTTTACGAGGTGGTAAAATTGTTGAGGTAATAGGTTTGTCTGGAGTCATAGAATATTTTAAAATATCAACCCATAATGTTTTATCAAAAATTTGTTGAAATGGAACTAATTTTTCTATAATGTTTTCATTAGAAATTTGAAAATATCGAATGTGGGGTAAACATTGTTGTAAGGTATTCCTTAAAATTTGAAAATCCTTCTCAATCCAATCATTAAAGTTCGAAGGTAAAGTTTTATTTTGAGTAGTTCCCCATTGAATTAAGTAATCCCAAATTTTGGATTCCTCAAGTTGTAAATCATCCCTTTGAATAATAGACACCAAAGCTGCTTCTGGAAGAGTATTAAAATCGTTTGATTCAAAAATCAAACTAGGATGTTTTGCGATTATATCATCGCAAAAATTTTGAAGTGCTTTAAAATCTGTTTGGAAACTTGAGAAATAAATTTTTGAAAAATTTAATTTTAACCAAGAAGGATGATTTTCAATAAGAAAAGTTTGAAGTCTTTCGATCAATTCTACAAGTTGAAATTGATTTGCAGTTATCAAAAGGTCAAAATAGACGTTTCAACTTTTTCAAGATTAACCGTAGCTCCGTAAATATATCTATTTAATTTAAATATTTTAATAAATTATTAAAATATTATTTTAATAGTAAATACAATTTATTTAAATATAACACTTACTTTATGATAACATTAAAAACTTTAGCAGATATTTGTGGTTTTTGAATAATTCTAATATTATCATCGTTATTGATGGTTGATTTTTTAAATTCATCGTAGAGATAAAGACATCGGTAACATAAAACTGTTGAATGAACTTTAAAAGTTTGCATAACTGGAGGTTCTCCGACCTCAATAATAATATTATGTTCATTACCATTTTCTAAAAGTTTAACATAATCATTTGATAAGTTTTCATAAAAATTCAAAGTCATTTTGAGAAAAATAAAAAAAGGGGTGCCGATTTTATTCGAAAATAGTCGATTTGTCTTTTTTTAGGTTAATGAATTTCTTATTGTGTGTACATAAATAATCTAAATTAACATTCCATTGTTTTAACCTGCGTTTTAACCTGCGAAATGAGAAATTAACAAACGTAATCGCAGTGATGTTCAAAATGTGCTTCCAATGAAATTATATTGGAATTGGAATTGGAAGTTCCATTGGAAGAATTGGAAGTTCAAATGTCTCACGTGCATTGAAATCTTCCAATTAAATACTTTGGCTATTGTATATAATAACTAAAATTTCAATATTACCAATGCTTTTAATATAATCTTTTAAATGAATATGAATATTCAATAATTGATAAAAAAGCAAATAGGAAATTAAAAATTTGTTTAATTCTTTTTTAATACTCTGGAATACTTAAATACAATGTCAAACTAATAAAATTTAATAAATTATATCATATAAATACAACTTTGATAAAATTTAATAAATTTTTATAATATTTATGTCATGTGTCTTATAATAAATATCTTCCAATGAAAATTTATTGGAATTGGGAAGGATTGGAATTGGAAGTCCAATAGTGCTTCCAACTTCCAGAGAACATCACTGCGTAATCGTTACACAAACTAAAGAAACCGGGTTACGTTAGACGAAAGAGTGATCGTTTACTAATGAACGTACAAAAATATAGAGACGAAAATAAATAATAAAAATAAAATAAATAAAATAATCGGCAAAATAAAAAAAATGTCTAAAATTTTTCTACAAGTTATTTCAAAACCAACATATTGAAATTTGATTAAATGGGTTGAAACAAGATTTATCTTTGATTCAATGGGTTACTAACGAATTTGATCTTGAGAAATTAACAAATTAAAATCTCTTATTGAAACCGAAGCTTGGTTAAGAATACATTTTCTCTTACTTATCATACTATTTTTAGTAAAGAAAAACTTTAAAATTTTTGTAATGATATTGTATTGTTGTCAAGTATTCAAATATTCTTTTTGATAGTTTAGATTTTGCTTCTCTTCCAGAATCTGCATTGGTGTCCTTTCTCAAATAAGATTAAAATTTGAGATTATGCCACTTAAGTGAGGAATTGCTCNGTTACGTTAGACGAAAGAGTGATCGTTTACTAATGAACGTACAAAAATATAGAGACGAAAATAAATAATAAAAATAAAATAAATAAAATAATCGGCAAAATAAAAAAAATGTCTAAAATTTTTCTACAAGTTATTTCAAAACCAACATATTGAAATTTGATTAAATGGGTTGAAACAAGATTTATCTTTGATTCAATGGGTTACTAACGAATTTGATCTTGAGAAATTAACAAATTAAAATCTCTTATTGAAACCGAAGCTTGGTTAAGAATACATTTTCTCTTACTTATCATACTATTTTTAGTAAAGAAAAACTTTAAAATTTTTGTAATGATATTGTATTGTTGTCAAGTATTCAAATATTCTTTTTGATAGTTTAGATTTTGCTTCTCTTCCAGAATCTGCATTGGTGTCCTTTCTCAAATAAGATTAAAATTTGAGATTATGCCACTTAAGTGAGGAATTGCTCAAAATTCTACTCTTCATGCAAACCTTGAAGGATGGACCAAGTAAAATTTTTTTATGTCAAATCCTTACATTTTTTCAAATATTGAAAATATTGAGAAAATTATGCCTTATTAAAGATTCTTGATAAACAACTTTGGAGAGATATTAAACAGTTCAGCATATGGAAGTTCCTGACCGTCCAATAAAATCAATTATTTAGATTTAAGAATTATCACCTCGTATAGAAGAACCTTTTTTCAACTATCGTTTCTGACAGAAATTTCTAGTTGGATTGCAATTACTTATTCGACAACTATAAATTTGAATTAAATTGGCTAGAATAGTCCAGAAACGTTTTGGGATATTGACATGATCGTGCTAATACAGTTGTGATAATGAAATAAAGAAAAATTTTTATCAAACTTCTCATGGTATAACTATATTGTCTCGTCTCATGGTTTATAGCAAAGAACGAAATCTAAAATTTATAAAATTTTTGCGATATTATTTAACTTGGCATTTCTCAGCTCAGATGTAAAGCGGAAAACTTCATGAATAAAAACTTAACAACCATAAATGTTTAAGCAAACTACCCCTATTTATTTAGCATTTGCATGTTCTTTTAGTTGAGTTCTTTTTAGCTATAAATAAATTTATTGTTTAATTAATATAACTTAGAAGCTTGATTTAGCTTTATTTAAATATTCCTTAAAACATACAGCAAGCATATTAATAAATTAAAATATTTTATCTCTTTTTAATTTGAAAAACTTCATGATCATCTATTGAAAATTCACCAGTTGTTTTTCTAATTAGTTTTTCATAGCCTTGAGTAAAATTAACGCAAAATAATCGATCTCCATTCATAAAGAAATCATTGTTAAAATTTAAAACCTGACTATGATAATTAAAAAGAGCATTACTTGCATCTTTTACACGACTAAGAATATGATTTTTGATATTTCCATTTTTTAAAGAAAAAATAAAACTGTCATTGGTTGTAGAATATTGCCCATGTAAATTGTGATTCCAACCAATAGGATTGTAACCACCAAGGATCTCGTCAGTATTTTTAACTTTCACAACAATAACTACATTTGTTTTCTGATCACATAAATTCCAAAATACTTTAGGTTCAAATCCATCCCTGCTCCCGCGAAGGATAAGGTTGAATTCATATGGATTATTATTTACATCATATGTTACTTCTTTCTTATCAATCCAAGATGCAATTTCAGCTGCATGTTCATTTGAAATGATTGATGAAGTAATTTGCAAAGTATATTCACGATTTGGAAGTTGAGTGGTGACTATTTTACGAGGTGGTAAAATTGTTGAGGTCATAGGTTCGTTCGGATTCATGTAATATTTTAAAATATCGGTCATTAATTTTTTATTAAGAATTTGTTGATATGGATATACTTTTTCCATGATGTTTTTACTGGAAATTTGAAAATATCGAATGTGGGGTAAACATTGTTGTAAAGTGTTTTTTAAAATTTGAAAATCTTTATCAATCCAATCATCAATGTTTGAAGGTAAAGTTTTATTTTGAGAAATTCCCCATTGAATTATGTAATCCCAAATTTTGGATTCCTCAAGTTGTAAATCATCCCTTTGAATAATAGACACTAAAGCTGCTTCTGGAAGAGTATTAAGATCGTTTGATTCAAAAATCAAGTTAGGATGTTTTGCGATTATATCATCGCAAAAATTTTGAAGTGCTTTAAAATCTGTTTGAAAACTTGAATTATAAATTTTTGAAAAATTTAATTTTAACCAAGAAGGATGATTTTCAATAAGAAAAGTCTGAAGTCTTTCGACCAATTCTTCAAGTTGAAATTGATTTGCAGTCATCAAAAGGTCAAAAATAATAGATGTTTCAACTTTTTCAAGATTGACCGTAGCTCCGTAAATATATCTATTTAATTTAAATATTTTAATAAATTATTAAAATATTAATTTATTTAAATATAGCACTTACTTTATGATAACATTAAAAACTTTAGCAGATATTTGTGGTTTTTGAATAATTCTAATATTATCATCGTTATTGATGGTTGATTTTTTAAATTCATCGTAGAGATAAGGACATCGGTAACATAAAACTGTTGAATGAACTTTAAAAGTTTGCATGACTGGAGGTTCTCCGACCTCAATAATAATATTATGTTCATTACCATTTTCTAAAAGTTTAACATAATCATTTGATAAGTTTTCATAAAAATTTAAAGTCATTTTGAGAAAAATGTTAAAAGGGGTGCCAATTTTATTCGAAAATAGTCGATTTGTCTTTTTTTAGATTAATGAATTTCTTATTGTGTGTACATAAATAATCTAAATTAACATTCCATTGTTTAAACCTTCGTATTAGTTACACAAACTAAAACGAGTCACGTTAGATGAAAGAGTGATCGTTCGACAAAAATTCAAACTAATAAAATTAATGAACGTACAAAAATATACAAGATGAAAATAAATAATAAAAATAAAATAAAATAAATAATTGGCAAAATAAAAAAAAATGTCTAAAATTTTTCTACAAGTTATCTTAAAACAAACATATTGAAATTTGATTAAATGAGTTGAAACAAGATTTATCTTTGATTCAATGGGTGACTGAATTTGATCTTGAGAAATTAACAAATTAAAATCTCTTATTGGAACCAAAGCTTGGTTAAGAATACATTTTCTCCTATTTATCATACTATTTTTAGTAAAGAAAAACTTTAAAATTTTTGTAATGATATTGTATTATTGTCAAGTATTCAAATATTCTTTTTGATAGTTTAAATTTCGTTTCTCTTCTGGAATCTACATTGGTGTCCTTTCTCAAACAAGATTAAAATTTGAGATTATTTCACTAAGTGAGGAATTGCTCAAAATTCTACTCTTCATGTAAACCTTGAAGGATGGAAAGAAAATTTTCTTATGTCAAAGTCACTTTACAACAATGTCTATTTTTTATTTGTTACTTTCATTTTTTTTCAAATACTGAAAATATTGATAAAATTATACCTTATAAATCGTTTCTATAAAATAGCTCAGCATATGAGTTCCTAACCGTCCAATAAAATCAATTATTCGATTTACTTTATTTACAAAATTTTCACCTAACTTCAACTATCGTTCCTGACAGAAATTTCAGTTGGATTGATCGTAAAACAATTACTTATTCGACAACAATAAATTTGAATTAAATTGGCCCACAAACGTTTTGGGATATTAACATGATCGTGCTAATACAGTTGTGATAATGAAATAAAGAATAAATTTTTATCACACTTTTCATGGTATAACTATATTGTCGCGTCTCATGGTTTATAGCAAAGAACGAAATCTAAAATTTATAAAATTTTTGCGATATTATTTAACTTGGCACTTCTTGGCGGCTCAGATATAAAACGGAAAACTTTATGAATAAAAACAATCATAAATGTTTAAACAAATTACCCCTATTCATTTAGCATTTCCATGTTCTTATAGTTGAGTTCTTTTTTAACTATAAATAAATTTATTGTTTAATTAATATAACTTCGAAGCTTTATTTTAGCTTTATTTAAATATTTCCTTAAAACGTACAGCAATATCATAAGGTATATTAATAAATTAAAATATTTTATCTCTTTTTAACTTGAAAAACTTCATAATCATCTATTGAAAATTCAGCCGGTTTTCTAATTAGTTTTTCATAGCTATTAATACCGTAAATATTAAATGTATTTCTATACATACGGAAATCATTGCCACCAAAATTTGGACCAAAATCAGATTCACTATAAATAGCTTTACTTGCATTTTTTACACGAACAAGAATATGATTTTCGATATTTCCATTTTTTAAAGAAAAAATAAAACTGTCATTAGTTTCAGAAAATCCAAATGTACTGGAATTCCAACCAATAGGATTATAACCACCAAGGATCTCGTCAGTATCTTTAACTTTCACAACAACAACAAGATTTGTTTTCTGATTACATAAATTCCAAAATACATCGACTCCAAATCCATCTCTGCTTCCACGAAGAATAAGGTTGAATTCATATGGATTATTATTTACATCATATGTTACTTCTTTCTTATCAATCCAAGATGCAATTTCAGCTGCATGTTCATTTGTAATAATTAATGAAGTAATTTGAAAAGTATATCCACGATTTGGAAGTTGATTGGTGACTATTTTACGAGGTGGTAAAATTGTTGAGGTAATAGGTTTGTCTGGAGTCATAGAATATTTTAAAATATCAACCCATAATGTTTTATCAAAAATTTGTTGAAATGGAACTAATTTTTCTATAATGTTTTCATTGGGAATTTGAAAATATCGAATGTGGGGTAAACATTGTTGTAAAGTATTCCTTAAAATTTGAAAATCTTTCTCAATCCAATCATTAAAGTTCGAAGGTAAAGTTTTACTTTGAGCAGTTCCCCATTGAATTACGCAATCCCAAATTTTGGATTCCTCAAGTTGTAAATCATCCCTTTGAATAATAGACACTAAAGCTGCTTCTGGAAGAGTATTAAAATCGTTTGATTCAAAAATCAAACTAGGATGTTTTGCGATTATATCATCGCAAAAATTTTGAAGTGCTTTAAAATCTGTTTGGAAACTTGAGAAATAAATTTTTGAAAAATTTAATTTTAACCAAGAAGGATGATTTTCAATAAGAAAAGTTTGAAGTCTTTCGACCAATTCTTCAAGTTGAAATTGATTTGCAGTTATCAAAAGGTCAAAAATAATAGACGTTTCAACTTTTTCAAGATTAACCGTAGCTCCGTAAATATATCTATTTAATTTAAATATTTTAATAAATTATTAAAATATTATTTTAATAGTAAATACAATTTATTTAAATATAACACTTACTTTATGATAATATCAAAAACTTTAACAGATATTTGTGGTTTTTGAATAATTTTAATATTATCATCGTTATTGATAGTTGATTTTTTAAATTCATCGTAGAGATAAGGACATCGGTAACATAAAACTGTTGAATGAACTTTAAAAGTTTGCATGACTGGAGGTTCTCCGACCTCAATAATAATATTATGTTCATTACCGTTTTCTAAAAGTTTAACATAATCATTTGATAAATTTTCATAAAAGTTTAAAGTCATTTTGAAAAGAAGCAACAAGAAAGTGAAAAAACTGAAAAAAAAGGCGTGACGATTTTATTCGAATATAGTCGGTCAGCCTTTTTTAGTTTCAATGAATATTCTTATTGTGTATTTGTCATACTTAAATAACCTAAATTAATATTCCGTTACCTTGTTCGCAAAATAAATAAAAAAATGTCTTCAAAATTTTTGTCAAAACTTTATTGAACTTCTTAACGATAAAGATGATTAGAATGTAATCATTGAAGTTGAAAATAAGGAAAAATCTTTTACGGCATCTTGAAATTTGATTAATTTAATAAGGTTTATCTGTGATTTAATATGTGCTACTAATGAATTTGAACTTGAGAAATTAACTAACAAATTATTATCTCTTCTTATTGAAACCAAAAGCTTCTTGGTTAAAAATACACTTTTCACTTATTTATCATACTATTTTTAGTAGTAAAAAAAGAAACAACTTTTAAAAATTTTTTGTAATGTTGTCTAGTAATCCAGATATTAAATGGAAGAAATTAAAATGGAATTGCTCAAAATTTTCTTATGTAAAGAAAATTAATTTCTACAACAATGTCTACCGCTAATTCGTTACTTTCATATTTCAAAATATTGAAATTATTTATAAAAATTATATATAAAAAAAACAAGACATTAATCAGCATATGGAAGTCCAGTAAAAAAACATCATGCAAATACGGTTGTGGTAATTGAAAGTTTAAGGAGGTTATCATCCTTTAGCATGAGGTAACAACCGTAATTCTATTAATGGTAAATGGATGGAAACAAATTAATTAAAAAATGGTAATATTCAAAATTCAATTCTTAGTAGAGTAAAAACTCCTCGAAAAGAGTAATTCTTAATGATAATATAACGTAAGGATCGTTTGGTCCACCATATTTTATTTTCTTACGGAACGGAAAGTCGTAATTATCGGAATTTTCTTCTATTGAAAATATTAAAATCTTAAATAGTTAGAAATTTTTTTTTATATTTATACATTAATAATTTTAATTATTAATGCATATATATGATCAATAATCCGAATTATAATTCCCCTTATAAACGAATTTCTCAAATCATATCAATCAGAAAATCTAAGTTCGAACCGCATGAATTGTAATTTAATTTATTTCCGAATATTATAATTATAATTTTAATCTAAAGTTATCCGATTGATTGCACCAACTTTATTGGTAATTATTATTTGTTTATTTAACCACGACATTCATTTACACCTGAATTATGTAAATACGTCAAAGAAAGCATTCTTCGTGCACCACTGTAATAAATGAAAATTTTTGTTAAATCTTCTTTCCCTTTGTTTTTATCATCATTATTATTTTTTTACCAATTAACAAATTCATAAGATTCAAAAATTCATAGATAAAAAGAACTTTTTATCATTTTCAATTACCTGGTTCGGTATTTGGATCGAAATAAAGATGCTTTTTTTTTAACGGGACATTGCGTTGTGAAATTGTAAGATAATGCATGATAGATAATAATTCAGGGGAATTTATAAATATTTATTTGAAGATTTCTGCGACGACGATACGGGGATCTCATGTATACAACTAAAGTTCCTTGAATTCATTCTTTTTTAATGACATGAAAGACGTAATAATATATAAGATTGTTTATTTTTGTAATTTGTGTATGTATGTGAACCTTAAATTGAACACAACTATTACTTTTCTACAGTTACGAGCTCTCTCACTCTCTCGCCCTCTCCACTTTCCCCAATAGAATTCTTTTCTAATTTATATTGTTGATCGTCCTTCACTGTTTTTGTGATACAATATATAAAAATATTTCATTTTGTTCGCTTTATCCGTCTTCAGTTAATTTTTAATTAATTATTGAAAGCAAAATAGTCAATAAATAATTAATGCTAATGCTTAAAATAACTTAATGCTAACTAAATAATTAATTACAGAATTTATTTTTAATTAATTAAAAAATTTTGATGATCGAAAATGAAACATTACATTTTATGTGATTAATAATAATAATAATATTAATATTAATTAATTAATGGAAAATCAAAAAAACCAATCCTAAACGGTTAAAGAACATTCCATAAATCAACAAAAACATCAGATTAAATTAGATAATATCACAAAATAAAATGCGGTAAAACATTATACTGCACGCAGGTTATTTTTTATAGAAGCAAAATTCCAAAAAAAAAATCATAATTAATTTGTTCACCCAAAACTTATGCATTAATAGTAAAAATAATCTACATAATCTACAACTTAATCTACAACATAAAAAAAAAATCTTTCCACAAAACCGAATGTTCAAACCCAATTCGAATTTTTTATATATGGTGAAATCATCCCTTAAAGTTCTTTATGACAATACTCTAGATCNAATAAATAATTAATGCTAATGCTTAAAATAACTTAATGCTAACTAAATAATTAATTACAGAATTTATTTTTAATTAATTAAAAAATTTTGATGATCGAAAATGAAACATTACATTTTATGTGATTAATAATAATAATAATATTAATATTAATTAATTAATGGAAAATCAAAAAAACCAATCCTAAACGGTTAAAGAACATTCCATAAATCAACAAAAACATCAGATTAAATTAGATAATATCACAAAATAAAATGCGGTAAAACATTATACTGCACGCAGGTTATTTTTTATAGAAGCAAAATTCCAAAAAAAAAATCATAATTAATTTGTTCACCCAAAACTTATGCATTAATAGTAAAAATAATCTACATAATCTACAACTTAATCTACAACATAAAAAAAAAATCTTTCCACAAAACCGAATGTTCAAACCCAATTCGAATTTTTTATATATGGTGAAATCATCCCTTAAAGTTCTTTATGACAATACTCTAGATCTGAAACATTTTTAGATACAATACCAAGCAAAGACAATAACCAGATATTAAAAGAAAAGTTCCGCTGCTGTTATCAAAAAGAATTCATTATTATCCCATATTAATTTAGACTATGGTTTAAATGCATGTTACGTTCAGCAATAATATAATATTAGAATATTTGGCTGTATTTACGAGTGCATAATGCTTAAAAAAATTTGATTGTACCAATACTTTGTGAGGATAAACATATTATAAATAGTTAATCAATTATTATTCACTATATGGTTACATTGTTTCATATGTTATTACATTCAAATCAACTAATTGAAATTCTAATATTATTTAATTCAATTTAATTGATTAAATTTTGCAGTCATAAGAATTATCCTTGGCATTATTTTTGTTTTTTTTTTTTGATTAAAATATTGAATCATGTATTAAAGAAATCTATAGGTCATCGTTCAAATTTGTACAAATGAAAAACGAGAAACGAGAACTAATTTTATCGCGAAAATCGGGGTACTGTTTGACATAATAGATAATGGTAACTAATGACACATTCCTGGAAAATACATTTATTTGTTTTTTTATTTATTAGTTAAACACATCGGTACCTTATTTATTTTTTAATATTAAAATCAAAAAATCAAAAAAATAAAGGATTCGGATTTATTTGAATCAACTCTCCGCCTCCTTATTATATATATATATACATATATGATGCTTTCTAACAACGTTTTTTTTTTTTTATTTTTATCAAATGTCAAATACCCTAGCTTTATATATCATATTTCATATATAAATAATATAAATATTCTCTAAATATAGTATTTGTGACAATTATAACAATTATCTCATTGGATAACTTTAATTATCAATTATTTGTTTGCAACATTTATCAATTTCATTAAATTAATTCAATTCATACCGATTTTCTTTATTATCGGATAATTTTGACAACCCTTTTCCGTTGTTTCTTTTATAGTTGGTATGTAACACGATAATACTTATATAAAAACTGGGCTAATTATAACAAATCGTTAAATATACAAAGTTAAAGTAAATAAATGTACAGCTACAAAAAAAAAAAAAAATTACAAAAAAGCTAAATATTATTTCTCCCGAATTTTTTCGTTCTCTCCCCTTTTTTTTCTTTTTTCAAGCCTCTCTTTTTCTTTAGTCATCATCATCCTCACCACGAAAAATAAATTTATATATTATTTCGATAATAATTATAATTAATAATTTATTTTTTTTTTTTGAATAAATATTGTGTGATTTTTTTCAAAAAATTCTACAAAAAAAAAGAAAGAGAGCGACAAATAACCCTTTCACACTCTCAACATTCTTTAATATACCTTTTTTAGATCTCATTTTTTTATCTATTTTATTTTTTAAATTCATATTTTTAAAAACTAATTAAGGAAAGATAAGAACTACAAGAGGTAATTATAGTAATATATTAATTTATTATCACTATTATAAATATAATTAATTAATCATCGTTTTTCTTTTTTTATATATATTTATTCTAGCAAATTTTTTATTTTTTTTTTTTATTTTATTTTATCTTTGTACATAGAATTTTATTCAAGTTGTCTCATACTCACGACTCATATATAATATTATACTCCGAAAAATTATCATCATTTTAGAAGTTTTTTTTATTTCACTTCGAGCCATTTTTTTTAAAAAAAAAATTCATTTATAACAGAACTTTTATAGAACAGTATAATATTTAAAAGCAATAAAAAGACAATTTAGATATAAAAGACACACACAATATCACATCACCATGTTAACGTCATCAATCTCAAAACGAATTAGATCAGATTGTCCAACACCAACACCAACACCAACACCAACACCATCACCATCACCATCACCATCAAGCGTTAATAACACTGAACAATTATTACAACAACAAAAAAATAATGAATTACCTCATTATTTTAGTAACGTTAGATATGGTGGTCGAGGTGATGGAATACCTTATTTTGATTATTCATTTTTACAACAACAAAATTTAATAATACGAGAACGATTTATAAGGCGAACCTTAAGCTTTATCATATTAGCACTGATGATCGTTTTCGTGACTTATGTTTGGTTTTCACCTCTTGGTACATTACGATTTTCTAAACATTATCATCATGATTCGCATCACGACAATCATAATCATAATCATAATCATAATCATAATCATAATAATAATAATAATAATAATAATAATGATAGATATAGACAACATTATAATTACATGCATCATCATCAATCTTCACATGAACAAATACATCTTTATCGAATCCTTGGGAATGATTTACCACCTCGTCATAAGCCAGGTCAAGTCTTACAAAATTTAAGATTCATATTAGAAAATGAATCAAATTTTTATAATACCAAGAAATGGTGGATATTAAATCGGATAGTGGATTCCGATTATGAGGATGCGATTTTGGCTTTATTGAGACGACATAATCAAGATTATATTAGAATACCTTTTGAGGTGGAAGAATATTTAAAACGAGATTTTAGATTAGAAGATTTTCCGGAATCCGATTTCTTTCATTCTTACAAATATATGAATTTTTCCAAAGTTGCTAAATTGAGAACCATTGATTTTACTTACCATAATAAAAACCTTTACGTCATGAATAATGTAAGTGCTTCGTTGTATAATTTTGGTTATAATTCCATTTTTCAATCAATTATTTTTAATTTAATTAATATTTCATCATTATTTAATTAATTAATTAATTATTTATTTATTTTATTTTATTTATTTATTTTTTTTTTTTGTAGAATGCTGGAAGAAATGCAGCATTACAACATGGACAATCACAACCTAATGCCAGATGGATAATGCCATTTGATGGAAATTGTTTTTTGACGGTGAATGGATTTAAAGAAATTATGCAACAANGTGGATATTAAATCGGATAGTGGATTCCGATTATGAGGATGCGATTTTGGCTTTATTGAGACGACATAATCAAGATTATATTAGAATACCTTTTGAGGTGGAAGAATATTTAAAACGAGATTTTAGATTAGAAGATTTTCCGGAATCCGATTTCTTTCATTCTTACAAATATATGAATTTTTCCAAAGTTGCTAAATTGAGAACCATTGATTTTACTTACCATAATAAAAACCTTTACGTCATGAATAATGTAAGTGCTTCGTTGTATAATTTTGGTTATAATTCCATTTTTCAATCAATTATTTTTAATTTAATTAATATTTCATCATTATTTAATTAATTAATTAATTATTTATTTATTTTATTTTATTTATTTATTTTTTTTTTTTGTAGAATGCTGGAAGAAATGCAGCATTACAACATGGACAATCACAACCTAATGCCAGATGGATAATGCCATTTGATGGAAATTGTTTTTTGACGGTGAATGGATTTAAAGAAATTATGCAACAAATTGGAAAATGGGGTAAAGATTATAAATATTTCGTCGTACCCATGACAAGATTATTAAATAATACCCATTTATTGGTGAAACCGGATAAGAAACCACCTACCCCTGAAGGTATAAGAAATTCCTTTTTATCTTTACCTCTCTCTTTATTTTTGTTAAATTCGTTTTTATATATATATATCTCTCTCCCCCCCTCTATTTTTAGAACCGCAAATCATATTTCGTTATGATGCTGAAGAAAAATATAATGAAAATATGCGTTACGGTAGAAGATCAAAGGTATGATGATGAAGATATTTCATAACAAAATAAAAATTCATATTTCATTAAATTATTATTTTAATAACATACGTGATTATATATATATATATATGTTTCTATAGTTGGAAATGTTATGGCGATTGGGTGTCGCAACTTCACGTCGAATACTCAACAAACCATCCGTACCATGGGAAACTCAAGATATTCCTTACTCTGATCCACCTATAGACAAATATAAAATGGTAGGATGGATTTTTAGACTCTTTTCTGGAAAAGCGTCACAAGAAGGTAAATAATAATAATAATAATAATTTATTAAATTTTATTAAATATATTTATTAAATATTATTTATTAAATATTAATCGTATATATTTGACACACTTATTCGTTATTATATTATTATTTTATTATTATTATTATTATTATGTATATATAGAATCGGGAACGTTAAGAGCATTCAATCGTTTACTTGCCATTCAAGATTTTTTAGATGGAATAGATGAACGAATTGCTCGGATCAATCAAGGATTTGATCCCAATCGATTATCCTTATATAATGAGAAATTACTTAATACGGCTAGATTAGATTATTGGTCTGGTAACACGGAGATCGAAAAAATTGTTAATATTATGATCGAGAAAGCAAATGGGATATCTCTCTATATATCAAAATTATATAAAAAATCGGAGAAATCACCATTTCATTTAGGTACTCAAGTCAAATTTTTAGAGGTGGACGAAGGCAACAAAAATGAAAAAAATAATATTGTTGAGTCATCGTCGTCGTCGCCGTCATCGTCATCACCTGATAATACATCTTCACCTCCTAGATTCAGTTCATCAGAAAAAGATTTGATACCCGAAGGATTTCAACGTGATGAATTTGGTCAACATATTTTTACTTCACCAATTTCAATACCAAATGTTTCGACTTCATCATTATTTGAAAACATCACAGCTTTAACTTTAGCTTATCATTTTTCGGGTGATAGTCAATACTCTCTTTGGGCGGCAAATTTAGTTCGTACATTTATCCTTTCATCTTATGGAGTTAGTGAACAAGATGAACTTACGGTAACATCTTATAATAATGATTTGGATGCTGTGAATGATGAAGGATATGGTTTTCCACATTTAAATAAAATTCCCAGAATGATACCAAAATTTTTCGAGAAACCATCACAAAAAAACAACAATGGATCGTCGGCATTATTATTCCCTTATGATTTAATTGAAACGGATCCTAGTCATTTCCTTGATGCTTGTCGATTACTTTATAAATCAAATACTTTGACTCATAAAGAATATATGGATTTACAACAATTCGCTTCAAGGTGGTTAGAATATTTAATTAATTCACCGGAAGGTATATCTCGAGCTCGTAAACCGGATCATCGAGGAACTCTTTATGATTTACAAGTTCTTTCATTATCCGGATTTACTAATGATGCGAGACTTTATCTACGAATATCAAATCGTTTAAGGATGCGAGTTGGAAAACAATTTTATATATCCAATGATGCTTCATCATTACCTTTAAAAATTTCTCAACCTTATGAATCAATTTATGTTAAAAAGAAATTCAAAAAAATTAAAGGTTATAAGATTGATGAATCGGAAAAAAAGGAAGATTTATTAATTTATGAAAATGAAAAATTCAAGTATTCCAATTTAAATTTACAATATTGGATGTTAATCACGAGAGTAATTCAAAATATTGGAATTGGTAATGATCTTTGGAATTATAAATCAAAAAAAGCATTAAAATTTTCGAAAATTGTGATGGAACATTTAAATGAATATTCAAATCGAAATAATAAATTTGAATACTTTAGTAATAATTATTATAATAATATTAGTAATAATAATAATAATAGTTCTGGGAATGTAAATCTAATTGGAGAGAATAACATAATGGAAACCATAGATATGGATGATACATTAAAACCATTGGTTTATAAAGCTCAAGCGGCACATGAGAGTAATGATAAAAAATTAGGAATCTGGCATGAATACGGGGATGAACATGATTATTTTCGACAATATTTAAATAAATTTAATGATAAAATCGAGTTAACGACTATATCGAAAGGAACGATCAGTAGTAATGATAATGTCGCCGTGACGGAAAAATTGAAAAGAGATAAATTAGATTTTCAGTTGGGATTAGGCAAGAGATCACGAGATTGGGGAATACCACCATTTTGGATGTTTGGAATTGCTTAATAGAAATCCAACAACAATAATAATAATAACAACAAAATAACAATTTTTATAATTTATTTAATTTAATTTAATTAATATAATTTAATTAAAAAAAAAAAGACAATATTATTTATATACTAAATTTATTTTATGATAGTCAGCAAAGAATAATGATGGTATAAAGCGTTACAAAGTGCAATAAATGATTAGGAAGTGTTAGAAAATGTAAGATAAAAAGAAGAAAAAAAAATTAATATTTATCAATTTTCTTGTAAAAACAATTTATCTTTTTAACGTTAGTATTATTTATTATTTACTATTGATTTTTTTTTTTATGTACAAATATTCCTCAAAAAAAAAACCCCCATTTCTAAGTTAATTATTATTAGATGTGGTTGAATAATTCTAAAAAAAAAAATTTTTATGGACTTTTTTTTTGTTTGTTCGTGAGAATCGAGAGAGTTATAAAATGTAAATATTAATAAAGTCCTTTTTGAAAATAAAATTATTCACGAGTGTCTATTGGTGTTCTAAAAATCTCAGTTTGTTTGTTTTTTCTTTCTCCTACTTAATAAACGAAAAAAAAAGTATATTTCTATAATCTCATTCGCATATCGTTTCTATTGTTAGAAATAATATAATTGTAAACCACATATAAACTTCTCAAAATATAAATATTTATTTTTTTTTATTTATTTTTTATTTATTTATAAATATTCAAATATGTTACATTATGAGCANAAATGTAAAATAAAAAGAAAAAAAAAAAATTAAATATTATCAATTTTCTTGTAAAAAAAATTTATCTTTTTAACGTTAGTATTATTTATTATTTACTATTGATTTTTTTTTTTATGTACAAATATTCCTCAAAAAAAAAACCCCCATTTCTAAGTTAATTATTATTAGATGTGGTTGAATAATTCTAAAAAAAAAAATTTTTATGGACTTTTTTTTTGTTTGTTCGTGAGAATCGAGAGAGTTATAAAATGTAAATATTAATAAAGTCCTTTTTGAAAATAAAATTATTCACGAGTGTCTATTGGTGTTCTAAAAATCTCAGTTTGTTTGTTTTTTCTTTCTCCTACTTAATAAACGAAAAAAAAAGTATATTTCTATAATCTCATTCGCATATCGTTTCTATTGTTAGAAATAATATAATTGTAAACCACATATAAACTTCTCAAAATATAAATATTTATTTTTTTTTATTTATTTTTTATTTATTTATAAATATTCAAATATGTTACATTATGAGCAAACAAATTTTACAAAGGTCTTTATATATACATTTTTCTTATTGAAAAAACGTGATAACTCAGATCGATCGATCAAATCTAACCAATAATGTTAAACGTTCAAATAATTTACAGCAACGAAAATTCTAGAAAACTGATTTACCTTCCAATCATCAAACTCTATATTATTCTTTTGCATAATTCACAAAAATTCTTCTCAACCCATTACGAAACCACTTTTTACGTCATCAATAATTTCCAAGAAAAATTCAACTCAAATTCCTAATTCTAATGATAGTGAATTTTTTCAAATTCTGCTAATATTCTCTTCAAATTCCTCCCTACAATCGGAAATGAGTGAACAACGCAACGAACCGTCATTCCTGTTACTTTTCATTATAAAAAGAAATTTTTTTTCTGAAATGACGAATTTAAATTGTATTTTTTCGAGCATGAATGTGATCATTCTACTACGTATTGTCCAAACACTTTATATCCAATTCTCTCCAATAAAGTCAGAAAAAACCAGTTTTGTCAATAAATTATGCTAAAAGATATTAGTTATTGTTCTTTGAAATTTATCCTAGCATTCATCTAAATACGTGCGTGTAAGAAAGAAAATATAGCATATCTGATATTAAAAATTTTTTTTTAAAAAAAATGAAAAGTTTCTCGACTTAATTCACGATAAAATTTTTTTTGTTTTAGAGGAGAATCTATTTATTTCGTGATAGTCAGCAAGATAAAATAAAATAAAACAAAATTAATATTTTTATCAATTTTCTTTTAAAAAATACTTTTTAAAGTTAGTATTGTTTATTATTACTATTAATTTTTATGTATAACAAGAGATGATGAATAAGATTAAAGACACCTAAGAAATTATGAAAGATATCTGAAACTAAAAATCAATTTCAAAATTTAGAATATTTTAATATTCAAGAGGAACAAAATTTGACATCGCTTAAAAATTCATTGGAATCTCCGGTTGACCATTGAAAGAAGAACAAAAAAAGATAGATTAAGGTAATATTAAGATTTTATTTATTTTATTTACTATTATGTTATTTATTATTCAAATAGAAAAACTCAGCGAATTATGCGATCAACTCGATAACCATTCTTCTTTATCAAATGATAATAATTATAAATATTTAATTATTATTCAATAATTTCAATTAACACCTAACAATTCTAACAATTTAAATTAAAAATAATAAAAAATTTATTTTTTCAGGATCCACATTCACACTAATAATAGTGCTATTAATAATAATCCTGATAAATCTAAAACTTTTTAAAAAGTTATTATTTCAAACAATTTGGATAATTTTTATTTATTATTGTTATTAATAATTTATAATAATTTATATTTATTTTTCATTCAGGTGGAGATAAAAATTACAATAATAATACATAATAACAAAAATAATTAAAATAATAATACACAATAATAATAATAATAATAATAATAATAATTCATGGCACAGTAAAACCAATTGACAAAAATATCGATCAAAATTTAATACCAACAATACCGTACCGAAACAAACAACAAGAAATAACATTTGATTTGTACATCGATTAAGGTTAGTCAAAGAATTGAACAACTTGGATTATTAACCGGTCGAACCCAAAATACTGTAGCGGCAGCAATGATACCACCATATTATAATATTTTGGAATGACTACAACATCTATTAAAGGTGTTTGTCGTATGATTGAAGAGGAAAAAATAAGTTTTATTTCTCATTGCCGCTGTTACTAGTAAGAAGGAAAAGAAAAAATTGATAAAATTATTAAAATTCATTAAAATTTATTATATTTAATTTGATTTATTTATGCACAGCACGTTTCTTTAATTCTTTAATCACACACATGACACATGTAATAATACAAATATATATATAGGAAAGTTTATAGTTGGACCAACTAAATAATCATCCGTTTTCCTTACAATCTCGTGTATAATACAATAAAATATATTTCTTAACAATTGATTTGTATTGCATTTGGTTTTTTTATCATTATTTTCTGTAATGAGATTGAAGATTTATTGAAAGTATTTATGTATTGTGTATCTAAATTTTAATACAATTGCAAATACAGAAAATAATAATAAAAATCAATTATAAAACTAAATACTGTGCACAATACGGAAATACTTTCACTAAATCTTACGGACAAATCAATCTCATTGCAATACAGAACAATGATAAAAAAAATCGAATATTTTTTGATAAGTAATAGTTATTTCACGGGAAATCGGGGATATCATTTATTTTCACGGCAAAGCCGTGAAAATTAAGATATACCCGGTTATACCGTGAAATAACTAATTTATCTCACGGGACCTAACACCCGTGATTTCTTTTGATTTTTTAAACTATTTTCATGGCGTGAAAAGACTTTTAGCAAACTCAGTAAACTTTTGATTGATCAATATATTAAATAAAAAAAATAATGAAAATCTTTTATAGTTTTTCTTTTTTTTATTTCTTTATGGATAAAAAGAAGTCCAATTCTTTGACTTTTAAATCTGAATTGACTTCATTAAATGAGCATCAGGTTTCAGATAAAAATTTTCAAAAAGAAAAAGGTCGAGGTCGATTATTTATTTACAACCTAATTCCAATTGGCTAGCGACCAGTATATGGTATAGATCAAATCATATAGGAAAAAATAAAGTAAGTAAATTCACGCGAGATATATTTCTTTTGATGTTCTTTCCAATAATTCGGGTCGTAAAACTGCCGCCACAAAAGTGTTGAGCTACAAAAAAATTAATGAAGAACAAAAATCTTTCACAATAAATACTTTAAATATTACTGATAACTCCAAAAACCATTAAAATATCCCTTACAAGAAATCTCCCCTAATTCTGTAGATAATAATTCTTCTCGAACACCTATATTTAATAATTGTACTTTCTCTAATGTAACCTTTAATATTCAAAAGCAATAGTTTTAACAAATAATGTAAATCTATTAAATGATTAATAAAGTATATAGTTACAAATTGCCCGTGAAATATCAACCCGTGAAAATATCAACCCATGAAAATATCCATAAAAATAATCACGGGTGACCAATTAGGAACCGTGTGATAAAATTAATTATTTTCTTGATACGTAAATGATTTACAAGACTTATTATTATTGAAATAGTGATTTTTATTATCATTATTGTTATTATTATTTATTCTTATATGCTAAAATAAAAATGACTTACTACGTAGAACAATTTCCTTATTAATAGTAATTAATAGTAATCATAAGTTGTTCTTGCGTATAAAGATAATTTTCCAGTAATTTCTTCATGTAAAGATGTGGTATGTTACCAACCTCGGTAACTATAATATTTTTAATAAACATGATATAATTTAATTAAATAAATCTTTTTTGTTTACATCTTTACAGCTTCATTCTACTTTCTTCTTATTCTCCAACGTCGGGCATTTTGAAATTGATTATTTATTATATAAAAAAAAAATTTCCTGTTTATTGATAAATAAAAGAATCAATAATTCAAATAATAAGAATATTTAAATAACAAATAATATTTGAATTTGTGGCAAACAATCTGATTTTTGCTATACCATAAAGTTCTTGAAGTAGTCCAATTGCAAAGATTCACTTAACACTAATGAGTTTTGTTAATAAATTGAATAAAAATAAATAATTAAATTAAAATTATTTTAAATTTCAAAAAACAATGAATATTCTTCTATTTCGTGAGGAAAGAAGGATGAGAAAGAAGGGGCAAACAAATTAATTATATTAATTGTATTGCTTACTTTTCAATTCATTTTTTCCATCGCAATAATTATAATTTTTTTTTAAAAAAATTTTTTTTTAATTAAAAAAAAAAAAAATTAATGACGATAATTTTATTATTATGAGGGGGAAATTCTTAAATTTTTCTCTTAAAAGTGATGAAATAAAAATAAATAATAAATCCGATGGATATATTTTTAAGATACTCTGTGTGAATTCATTCCAAAGGTGGAAATTTCCAAAAAAAAAATTTATTAATTTTTTTTTTGAATTTTTCATTCAGAAAAATATTGAAAGCAATATTGAAGGCAAATATTGAAGGCAAATATTGAAGGTAAATATTAAAGAAAATATCGAAGGCAAATATTTGGCAACAAGAAAATATTCAAGTGTCCATTACTGTATTGCAGTTTGTTATTGAATACTTTGAATGCACTAATGTTGATTATTATCACTTTTTAAATTGGGAAATTTAAGTTATAAGATTCTTTATCTGGTTTCTTGCCAGTAGTCATATGCATATCTTAAAGGATAAGCTATGCATGTCAAAGTATAAATCAATTTATACAGGTGAAACTGTAAATGGTTGGATAATTCCAGAGTTAATACATGCTAAAAATCTCAATGGTTGGTCATGATAACTTCTAAAATTAGGGTCCAATTGAGAAGGAGCATGAAAAACAGCTACCACATTCAAGCCTGACTATGCATGTTGCTCAAATTAATTTTCAAAATCCCAAATTCTGAGCAAAATTTGAACATGTATAATCTTGATACAAGAAGGTAGTAATGATATGGGACTCATTTTCCATGCATATTTAAGCCTAAGTATAAAATAATTTATAAAAGTGAAACTGTAAATGGCTCATTAAATCAGTTATAGTTTGAATAACCATAATTCTTCTAGAGCAAATACATGCAAAAAATCCCATCTTTTAAAAGAGATATATTTATTAAATAAAAAGCCATCAGATTCCAAGGATTTTCAATGGTGAATTATTCATGATAACTTTTTAATTAGAGTCCAATTCTGTATAGGGAGCATAAAAAACATTTACCATATCCAAGGCTAACTATGCATGTTGCTTAAATTAATTTTTAAAATCCCAAATGCCAAATCCCAAATTTTGATCAAAATTTGAGTAATATCCATAATTTTACATGGAATGGTAGTAACAATAATAACAATATGGGACTCATTTGTCATGCATACCTAAGTATAAACCAATTTATACAGGTGAAACTGTGAATGGCTTATTAAATCAGTTTGAATAATCATGATAATTCTAGAGCAAGATAACTTTTTAAAATTGACTATCATGAGTAGTGGAGAATTAAAGTCCAATTCCGAACAGAGAGCATGAAAATAGCTACTACATCCAGGCTTGACTATACATGTTACTCAAATTAATTTTCAAAATCCCAAATGCCAAATTCCAAATTCTGAGCAAAATTTGAGCAACATGTATAATATTGACATGGGATGGTAGTAACAATTTTTAACAATGTAGGACTTATTTGGGTTTTGTAATTAGAATGGGTACAATTTAAATCCTTTATTTAAGGGCAAATTTGGTATCAGCAACTACAATAATTTTAGTTTTAATAATATACATAAAGCTTAATTGTTTACACTGGTAAAATAAATCTTTACCATTTATTTAGTTTGATGGAAAATCAGGATTGTTATTTTGAAAAAAAGGAGTGTTTAAGATCTGAATTGATTCTATTTTGTTGGTTTCTAAAATCACTGAAATGATTAATAGAGACAGTTGAGAATATATATCAATATGTTGCTTAAATTGCTCAAAATTTGGGATTTGGCATTTATTAACATGAGATTTAGGGATTTGGCATTTGGGAATAAATTAATAACATAAGATTTAGGGTTTGGGAATAAGCTAATAATATAGATTTAGGAATTTGGTATTTGGAATTTACATTGATAATATGAGATTTAGGGATTTGGCATTTGGGATTACATTAATATTATGAGATTAAGGCATTTGGGACTATATTAATAATATGGCATTTAGCATTTTGGTAATATGTCATGTATAGTTGAGGACATGACTAAAGTTATTAAAAATATAAAAAATTTTTAGACATAACTAAAATTATTAAAAATATAAAAAAAAATTGAAATTAATTACCAATTGTTGTCACATATAAATCTTACTAAGTAATCTTAAAGCTAGATTTATGGTACATCAGCTGTAAAAGTTTTGGTTCCATATTATAAGAATTGAGTAAATACTCTCCATTTTAATTTCAATAATAATTTTTGAATATTTGCTAATTACTTTCTCAATTTAAAAAACAGGATTGACATTTTTACAGCAGATTCTCATTAAGATAATTTGTATTATTTTTAATTATCAATTATTAAATAAACAGAATAAAATTGACAACAATTGGTAATTAATTTCAGATTTTTGAGGCAAAATTATCAACAATAATACATTTGTCCCAAAATCCAACTTGAGATTATTTTTTTACTTATCATTTAATTTCAAAAAATTAAAAGAATCCCTGAAACTAGTTAAAAAAGTTAAATCAAATTTTGATTATTGGATTTTAGGACAAATGTATTATTGTTGATTATTAGCTTCATTATCCCATTTTTTTATTTACTAATTTATCATTAAAAGTGATATTAACTAATCTTAAAAGAAGAAATATAACACTTATGCAGTAAAAATGCCAACCCTATTTCATAAGAATTGAGAAAGTAATTAGCAAATATTCAAAAATTATTATAGAAAATTAAAATGGAGAGTATTTACTCAATTCTTATAATATAGGTCTAAAACTTTTACTGTTGATACACTATATATCTAACTTTAAGATTACTTTTCATTCTTTAATATTTAATTAGTAAATAATAAAAGATTTATATGTGACAATAATTCAATTTATCTGTTGATCCAAAATTTTTATTCAATAAATTATAATTAATGCACTTAAATAACAATGATTGTAATTAATTTCAGATTATAAATTTAATTTAATTAATTACTAATTTATTTATGTAATAAATTGGTTCATTAAATGTTTATTTTTTTTCGCGTGATTAATAAATAAATGCGTGCTTTATTATGGTAAACTGGAGCGTAATGTAATTTATAATATTGTGATCGTTTCTAAAAATCAGACAGACATCCCTTCCAAAGTTACGTTTTTTTTATATAAAATTTAATGCATCAAAACGGAACTTTTATATCCCTTTATTTTTCCATTGTTCTANAAATATAGCACATATGCAGTAAATGCCAACCCTATTTTGTAAGAATTGAGAAAGTAATTAGCAAATATTCAAAAATTATTATAGAAAATTAAAATGGAGAGTATTTACTCAATTCTTATAATATAGGTCTAAAACTTTTACTGTTGATACACTATATATCTAACTTTAAGATTACTTTTCATTCTTTAATATTTAATTAGTAAATAATAAAAGATTTATATGTGACAATAATTCAATTTATCTGTTGATCCAAAATTTTTATTCAATAAATTATAATTAATGCACTTAAATAACAATGATTGTAATTAATTTCAGATTATAAATTTAATTTAATTAATTACTAATTTATTTATGTAATAAATTGGTTCATTAAATGTTTATTTTTTTTCGCGTGATTAATAAATAAATGCGTGCTTTATTATGGTAAACTGGAGCGTAATGTAATTTATAATATTGTGATCGTTTCTAAAAATCAGACAGACATCCCTTCCAAAGTTACGTTTTTTTTATATAAAATTTAATGCATCAAAACGGAACTTTTATATCCCTTTATTTTTCCATTGTTCTACGTTCCCGACACGGACACCGAAGGCCGAAGAAATTGCCTTTTTAATCTGTATAAATGTATAAATCTTATTGTAATTTACTATTCTGGTTTTTCGAACATAAACTTGGTTAGAATTAGCATTTTACGTATTTTGTGTAATGAGAGATAAAAATAAATAATAAAATTTCAAAAAAATAAATTTATGCCTTTCGTACCATAAGCAAACAAAAAAAAATGTCATTTGGTAAATGCCCAGAATGCAATCAAGAACGTAGTGGATATTATTGGTGCAAAATATGTAACTCGAAACATTTACAAAATGATTTTAATAATTGGACAAGTGGAAATGAAAAAATAGATAAATTCATTCAAGATGCTCAACTAAATGCTAATAATTATTGGGATGTAATAGAATGGATATCATATGATAGATTTAAAGATGTTAAACAAATAGGTAAAGGCGGATTTGGAACAATACATTATGCTAGGTGGATTGATGGATATATTGAAAAATGGGATATTAAAAATCAACAATGGAAAAGATATAGTAAAGCAGTGGCATTAAAAAAGTTTGATAATTTTGTAAATTTCAACGATGTCTTAAATGAGGTAAATATTTTAATTAATATTTAAATTTAATTTTCAAATTATTATATAACGTTTTAACTATAAATTAAAAATGCGTATATTATTAGATGGAAATTCATTTAAAAGCACGAACTGAACTCGCTTCGATTAAATTTTATGGAATTACACAAGATCCAGAAACACATTCATATATGATGGTTTTAGAATACGCAAAAGATGGAAATCTTCGAGAATATTTAAAAATTAATTTTAATAATATTAATTGGTTACAAAAATTATTAAATCTATATTATTTATCTGAAAGGTTGATGAAAATTCATAGATTAGATATAGTTCACCAAGACTTCCATCCCGGAAATATTTTATCAGATGATTTTAATTATAATTTAAAGATTTCGGATTTTGGATTAAGTAAACTAATAGGGGCGAATCCAAATAACCCCGAAAAAAAGAATATATTTGGTTTATTACCATATATTGCTCCAGAGGTATTAAACGGTGATGAAGAATATACAAAAGCTGCTGATGTATATTCATTTGGAATTATTGCTTACGAAATGATTGCGGGCTTTCCTCCATATCTTGATATACCGCATGATAAAGATTTAGCCATGAAAATATGCAATGGATTACGACCAAAAATCCCATTTCATACTCCCAAATTAATTACAAGAATTATTATGAGGTGTTGGGATGCTCGAGTTACACATAGACCCACTTTTGAAGAATTAGAGGATGAGTTGCGGGAATACTGGAGTGATTATGATGCTTATTTAAAAGAAGGGAAAAATCAAGATTCAGAAATTGTAATTCAAATTAAAAAAGCCGAAGAATTTTCAGCAAATCAAGAATTAACAAATCCAACAACTACAACTCCTCTTAATTATCAAACACATCCGCAAGCAATTTATACCAGTCGACTTCTTAATTATTCAAAACTTCCAAAACCCAAGAACGAAGAAAATTTCGAAAGAGAACTTGAAGAATTAACGGAATCTATGTCTCTAGTGAGTATTATATTTTTATTTATTTACTTATTATTTTTATAATAAATTATATTAATTTATTTCTATGTTGTTTAGTTAATTCGAATTTGATTGATTTTTTTTTTTTGATTTATTTAACGCAATACTATTAGTTTTATAAATCTTAACAATAGGCATAAAGTATGAATTNAAATGATTGCGGGCTTTCCTCCATATCTTGATATACCGCATGATAAAGATTTAGCCATGAAAATATGCAATGGATTACGACCAAAAATCCCATTTCATACTCCCAAATTAATTACAAGAATTATTATGAGGTGTTGGGATGCTCGAGTTACACATAGACCCACTTTTGAAGAATTAGAGGATGAGTTGCGGGAATACTGGAGTGATTATGATGCTTATTTAAAAGAAGGGAAAAATCAAGATTCAGAAATTGTAATTCAAATTAAAAAAGCCGAAGAATTTTCAGCAAATCAAGAATTAACAAATCCAACAACTACAACTCCTCTTAATTATCAAACACATCCGCAAGCAATTTATACCAGTCGACTTCTTAATTATTCAAAACTTCCAAAACCCAAGAACGAAGAAAATTTCGAAAGAGAACTTGAAGAATTAACGGAATCTATGTCTCTAGTGAGTATTATATTTTTATTTATTTACTTATTATTTTTATAATAAATTATATTAATTTATTTCTATGTTGTTTAGTTAATTCGAATTTGATTGATTTTTTTTTTTTGATTTATTTAACGCAATACTATTAGTTTTATAAATCTTAACAATAGGCATAAAGTATGAATTTTTCATCCCATTTGTATAAATTCAAATAGCTTAATTTGTAATTTCGATTTTATAAAAATAGGAAAATAATAATAAAGGAAATATAAATTTATCACGAAATCGACTAAAAGTGTTAAAATAAAATATTTTAACGATGTAACATAATTGAACGTTATAATGCACGCGTTTTTAAAATTATTATAACGTGCATAAAAAAATATTGAATGTTAAATCTATAAAAATTAATCATTATTATAACGTACAAAAAATTCCCAAAAATTTCAAAAAAAATAAAAAAAAATAAATAAATAAAAAATAAATAAATAAAAAATAAATAAATAAAAAATAAATAAATAAAAAAGAGACTAGACTAACGTTTAAGATCAAGATTATTATTTTTTTGTAGTATTTGCGATTTACATGTAGATTCATTTTTTTTATGTTCTTTTAATAAAAATAACCAAAAAAAATTCACATCCAATCGCATAAAGTAAAAATAAAAATAACCATCCATGTAAAAAAAAAATTAAATCTACAAAATAAAATAGTAATAATAATAGTGATAGCAAATTATATTTAATAATGATGAAGATAAATTTTTTAAAAAAGAATGAATGAATGAAAATTCAAGGCATACGTAATAATTAATTTATCTTTTATCTTAACTAAATTGGGCGAACGGGATTTTTCCATTTGTCTTCTAATAATCGGAATGAACTTTGAAAAAGGTGAAGTGGATCTGTCTTTTTTCGAATTCGATCATTTTCTACGAATGATGGATAATGGATGTTAATATAAAGAATAAAATAGAGTGCAATACGGAAATCAATAAATCAATAATTATTTTACCTCAATTAATGCGTCTTTCCAACATTCATCAATAAATCTTGGCACATTTAACATATTCTTGTAGACGAAATACTTCTTGTGAAAGTAATTCATATACTTCGTAGCAGATTCCAATAATAAAAAAGTTAATTATCTAATTATTAAATAAATTAAAAATTTTGATATTAAAATGTAATATTATAATAATAGTAATAAAAGTTATTATTATGATTAAATGCTATTAGATTAATATTAGATTTACTTACTTTTTTGTAAGCTCGAAGAATTCATCATGTTCATATCAAGGAACCAAACATTTATCCCAAAGATCAAGAAACTATAAATAAATAATAAATAATAAATAAATAATAAATAATAATAAACAATAATAAATAATAATAAATAACGTTAAATAATAAATAATAAATAAATAATAATAAATAACGACAAATAAATAATAATACCTCTTCAATGGCTTTTTGAATAATAACTCGCACAATTTCTCTTAAACGTTCATTCAAACTCGAAATTTAACTAAAATATAATAAATAAATATATAAATTAACAATAAATAAAATCAATCAATAAATAAATATTAATAAATTAGCAATAGAACATACTTTCCCGAATTTTCTTCATCCAAATTATCATCACAAAGTTAAATCAATTTCTCCACAGGAATTTTCAATTCCCCATAAAAGTGTTTTACATCTCAAGTTTCCCTTTTTAAACTTGATAATCATTTTCAAATGATTTCTCAAAGTTTCCAATTGATCGAAACTTAACCTTAATCCCGTGGATAGATCAATTTGATAATATTGAAATTCTTTATTCGTGAATTCTTGAATCTGTCGAGTTAGTTTGGGGTCAACTGTTACTTCCTCTAATCCATCACCATCGTCATCTCCTTCCGAGGCATTATTATTATTATTATTATTATTCAAGTTATTCTCTCGATTTTTGATGGTCTCTTGTAAGTTTCAAAAAGTTCTTTGGCGCACTCCTATTAGTGAAAGAACAAATTATTCCTTTATCTATCTCATCTTGTGGAGTGTGCACATTCTTCAAATGATTCACGTAGTGAAACCTATTTAATTCACATGTAAATGCGCAGATTAATAAATAAATGGAATGTGGGATGGAATAATTTAATTATTATTTTTATTGTTATTATTATTTTAATTATTTTAAGATTACATACCACAATTCGGACCATTTCATCACCGCACCTATCAGTATTAAATAATAATGATTAAAAATTATTATATCCAAACCGGTAAAACTTCTGAAGGACTCAAGTCAGAATCGAAAAGCCACAAGAAAATAAAATAAATCGAATTAAATAAATTAAATTAATAATAAATTAAATTAAATAAATAAATAAATAAAAATAAATAAATTAAATAAATTAAATTAATAATTAATAATAATAAATAAAATTGAATAAAATAAGATAAATTAAATTAAATTAAATTACCCTATTGATATTCACTATTCAATTCTTTATCAAACACTTTTACCCATGTTTTAACATTATTTTGTCTATAAAGAATAAAACGCTAGACATTTTTAATAATAATATTTAATAATTAATAATAATAATAAATGATGATAAAATCAAAATACCTCTTGTAATAAATTACGAATACGAATAGAAAAAAGTTTTCATGAGTATTATAACTCAATTCCATAACTCATCGAATCAAACATGTGGTATTGTATCAATATTTCGACCAAATAAATTACAATAATCTTCTATTTCGACCTAAAATCCAATTCGATTCAATTCAATTCAAGTCAAAGTCCAAGTCAAAGTCAAGTATAGTGAAATTGCGAATAATATTTAATAAATTAGATCATTCATTCATCCATTATTAAAAAAAAAGAAAACGAAAATCTTGTGCACAATGATTAAATATTCCTGATGCATGTTGGCGATCTTTTTTACAATAAAATTCTTCGATTATACAATTATTTCATAAATGAAAAATAAAATAGAAAAAATATAGTTTTAATAAATCATCAAGCAATAAGTGAAATTAAAGATCATAAAAATAACAGTATTTTTTGCTTTTTTGTTATCGATTGTTTCCATTTTAATAAAAATGTTGAGTATTAAAAATAATCTAAAATTTAATTATACTTTATCAAAAAATTATTCAGACTTAAGTTTTTTCGATGTTATTAAAGGCTTTATACCCAATATTTTAGTTACAAAAGTAAAAAAGATTTGTAGAAACAAAAAAGCAAAGGCAAGTAAAATAATCATAGATGTTTTAGAAGAGTTTCAGAAAATACTTAAACATATATGGAAAGAAAGATGTGATAAGGTTATTGAATGGGAGATAAAGAATGGCATAACTAATAAAAGATAAAAGAACAAGACAAATAAGGAATGATAAAGGACAAAAATACAGATTGACAAAACATCAAATATAAAAGAGGGAAATTTGCATACAGTGGCGATCAAAAGTAATGCATCACTTTTAACAGTAAATTATGACCCATATTTAAATAATTACATCATAAACTTATATTTATTATAAAGCTACAATCTGAGAGAGCTTAAGTAATGAATTTTATCATGTGTTTAATAATATTATATTAGTAAAATTACTTAATTTGTAAAAAAGTGCATTTTCAACTTTTCATTCGCAATACTGAATAATAAAATAAATTTCAGAATCTGATTCTATATATAAAAATTAGTATATGTTTAAAAAATCAAGTTGATCGGATCACTGGTTACTATTACGGAGAAATCCAAGTTCAAAAATTGAAAAAATCGAAAAAATCATTGATTTTCATAGTAAATTAAAAAGCTACACCTAATTTTGAACTTGAATTTCTTAATAACTGGTGATCCGATCAACTTAATTTTTTAAACATATACTAATTTTTATATATAGAATCAGATTCTGAAATTTATTTTATTATTCAGTATTGCGAATGAAAAGTTGAAAATGCACTTTTTTACAAATTAAATAATTTTACTAATATAATATTATTAAACACATGATAAAATTCATTACTTAAGCTCTCTCAGATTGTAACTTTATAATAAATATAAGTTTATGATGTAATTGTTTAAACATGGGTCATAATTTAATGTTAAAAGTGATGCATTACTTTTGATCGCCACTGTATATCAAAAATGATGGAAAAAATAAATTTTCAAAGAAAACAAAAACAGAAAGAGGAGGATTTAGAGTTTTTTACAAATGAAATTTTTCTTAATACTTTTACTTATAAAGGAAACAATTTATATAAAATAAAAATTTTTTCTGATGGGGACATGGCCATCAGTTCCTAAGCTTAATAACTTAGGCAACGATGGGCCGGATGGTAAATCTAGCATAGCTTATTTTAGTCAGTTTCAATAGATATATTATAATCTTATGTACAAGCTTGTATTATAATTTTATTAATAAAAAATTTATTGGAGCATGGCTCTGTTGGAAAAAAAAAATAATAATCTAAAATTTANTAATTTTACTAATATAATATTATTAAACACAAGGTAAAATTCATTACTTAAGCTCTCTCAGATTGTAACTTTATAATAAATATAAGTTTATGATGTAATTGTTTAAACATGGGTCATAATTTAATGTTAAAAGTGATGCATTACTTTTGATCGCCACTGTATATCAAAAATGATGGAAAAAATAAATTTTCAAAGAAAACAAAAACAGAAAGAGGAGGATTTAGAGTTTTTTACAAATGAAATTTTTCTTAATACTTTTACTTATAAAGGAAACAATTTATATAAAATAAAAATTTTTTCTGATGGGGACATGGCCATCAGTTCCTAAGCTTAATAACTTAGGCAACGATGGGCCGGATGGTAAATCTAGCATAGCTTATTTTAGTCAGTTTCAATAGATATATTATAATCTTATGTACAAGCTTGTATTATAATTTTATTAATAAAAAATTTATTGGAGCATGGCTCTGTTGGAAAAAAAAAATAATAATCTAAAATTTAAAAATATTACCATTTTCTTTTAATGAAACGGAAAATTGTTATTTTACGTTTCAAATTTAAGAAAAATAATTGTTGAACAATTATTATTCTTGCTCAATATAGTCGTAGACCACTTTATTTTTTTTACATCATAAGGAATTATGTTGATCAATTCAACTAATATTATTGATATGATTTTAGGCAACGGCTGCCGAAATAATTAATGCTATTAGTTTGGTTTCATCTAACCAATAATATAATTAAAAATAAGCAACATGGGAACAAACAATATGAGAGGAAGTCTTAGAAATTATTTAAACAATACTTTTAATAATATTAATTGGTATAATAAATTAGACTATTTGATTTAGCTGAAGGATTCATAAATTAGATATAGTTCATCGTGATTTTCATCCCGGAAATATTTTAAAAATTATATCAAGTAGCAATTCTAGTCTATATATATCAGATTTTGGATTGAGTTAATTAATTACAGAAAACATAAAAAATCACCAAAAAAATACCATTTCTGGAGTATTACCCTATAGCTCTTGAAGTAATAAGTGGGGGGAGAATTTACAAAGTTTATTCGTACGCATTTGTTGCTTATGAATTATTTACCGGTCTTCCCCCATATCACGATGTTTCGCATGATAAAGATTTGGCTTTTTTTGCGATTCTCGAATTACACATCGGTCCACTTTTGAAGAATTGTATAAAGTGTTGTATAAACACTATTGGGATTATAACAAAAATAATAGAATAATAATAATGAAATTACAATTCAAATTAAAGAAGCTGAAGAATTTTCCAAAAATCTAACTACATATACAACAACTCCAACAAATTATAAAACACATCCGAAAGCAATTTATACCAGTAGACTTTTCAATTTTTCAGATATCCCAAAACCTAAAAATGATGAAAATTTTGAAAAAAAACTTGAAGAATTAACGTAATCTTTTTATCAAATAAATGCTAGTAAGTATCAATTATATATTTATTTAATTCATTTTTCATTTCTTAATTAATTATATTTATTTTATTTTATTTTATTTTATTTTATTTTATTTTTATTTAATTGGATACGTCTAATTTATAAATTTTATTTATTTAACGTTATATATTTTTTTATTTGTATTTTACTTATTAAATTTTAAAGCACGATTTATTAATTTTTTTTGCTATTATAAAATCTTAACACTAAGTATAGAGTGTGAAATTATTATATGAATTAAATATCTTAGTTTGTAATTAAGATTTTTATCTAATCAGAAATATAAAAATGGCCGGTGTAGGAATGCTATATCAGGGAATTTTTTTTTTGAAAAGGAAATTGTTTACATAACACCACTTTCTTAATTTGAACTAAAAATAAAAATCACAAAAAAAATCAGCGGATTTTTATTGTACTATCTTATATACTGTAATAACAATACCGTACCGAAACAAACAACAAAAAATAACATTTGATTTGTACATCGAGGATTGAACAACTTGGATTATTAACCGGTCGAACCCAAAATACTGTAGCGGCAGCAATGATGTTACCACCATATTAAAATATTCAATTTTCAATTGATGATATTTGGAATGTTTCTGGAATGACTACAACATCCATTAAAGGTGTTTGTCGTATGATTGAAGAGGAAAAAAGATAAAATTTGAAGTTTTATTTTCCGTTGCCGCTGTTACTAGTAAGAAGGGAAAGAAAAATTGATAAAATTATTAAAATTCATTAAAATTTATTATATTAATTTGATTTATTCATGCACGGCACGTTTCTTTAATCACACACACATGTAATAATACAAATATATATATATAGAAAGTTTAGTCCAACTAAATAATCCTTTTTCCTTACAATCTCGTGTATAATACAATATACTAATATTTACAATTGTATTAAATATACTTCTTAACAATTGATTTGTATTGCATTCGATTTATTATTATTATTTTCTGTAATGAGATTGATTTTTTGCAAGATTTATTGAAAGTATTTCTGTACTGTGTATCTAAATTTTAATACAATTTCTAATACAGAAAATAATAATAAAAATCAATTATTTTTTTGATAAAACTAAATACTGTACACAATACGGAAATACTTTCAATAAATCTTGCGAACAAATCAATCTCATTGCAATACGGAACAATGATAAAAAAATCGAATATTTTTTGATAAAATTAATTATTTTCTTGATAAATGATTTATTATTATTGAAATATTTTTGTATTGTAACAACATGAATATTTACAAAACTTTCATAAGTATATAAAGACCTAATTTTCTTCTTATCGAAATCATGAAGATTTATAATCCAAATCTGCTGGTTTTTGAATTAAATCAATTTTATTTTTAAGGAAACTAATATTTTGTTGGACCGTTTTCATTTGATTATTTTGTTCCTAACATTTTTTTTGTATCAGGGGGCATACCCTCTGGTGACTTGACAGCTTTTCTTTTAGTTAAATGGAAACAGTCTAACAAAATATTGGCTTCCTTGAAAGTAAAACTGATTAGTTCAAAAAGCAGTAAATGATTCGGGCAAGGGAAAGGTCACATCAAGGTATGAAAATTTTTTTTATTTGAAATTGTTCAATTATTTATTCTTACTTTTTAATAGAATCTAATTAAACCCGTTTGTTGGATATAGAAGTATATCCAAAAAACAAGAACTTGAAAGGTATCTTGAAGATTTATAGATCAATTTAATAATGAAAATGAATGGATGAATATTTAAGTCAAAAATATTTAGCAAGTATAAATTGTTTTATTCCATTGTTTCCCATTTTGTTAACCTCTTCCCCCCCTTTTTTCTTTTCCTTTTAGTTCAACAAGAGCTGACCGCATTAGTTGTTATATTAATTGATCCGATTACAACAAATTATATCAATTCGAGAGTCAGTTTTTTTTAAAAGGGCAATGGTGATCGTCAAAGGAACAAATTGATCATACCCTAAGCGCGAAAGTGATTATTTTTTTCTTTTCATTAAAAAACTCTATTATTTATATTATTTATATTAACTTTGATATAATTTAGATGATCTATAAATTTTCTCCTAAATAAGAGTGTAATAAATTATAAAAATAAAAATAGATAAAATATAACGATACATAAATCAGACATAGATTTAGTTAATCCTTCAATTTCCCTTTCAAAATTATCTTCATTTTTGGGTTTTGGAAGATTTGAATAATTAAAAAATCGACTGGTAAAAATTGCTTGCGGATGTGTTTGATAGTTAAGAGGAGTTGTAGTTGTAGTATTGGTTGATTCTTTATTTGCTAAAAATTCTTCAGCTTTTTCAATTTGAATTACAATTTCTGAATCTTTATTTTTACCTTCTAAATAATCTCTATAATCAATATAGTATTTAAACAACTCAATAAATAATTCATCAAAAGTGGGTCTATGAGCATCCCAACACCTCATAATTGTTCTTGTAAAGTATGAAATGTAATTTTTGGTCGTGATCCATTGCACGTCGTAAATTTACATGATAATTCTCTTGGTCTTTTTTTTTTCTTTCCAATCAATACTATTAAAATTATTTTTTAAATATTTTCGAAGATTTCCTTTTTGTGTAATTCCATAAAGAATTTTTAATCAGGATTTTAAGTGAATTTTCCATCTAATTACGTATATAACATTTTTAATTTATAGTTAAAACATTATACAATAATTTGAAAATTAAATATTAATTATATGTTAACCTCATTTGAATTCGCAAAATTATCAAACTTTTTTAATGCCACTTTTACTTCTTTTTTTCTTTTCCATTGTTGATTTTCATTATCCCATTTATAAATTGATGCATCAATAATGTAATTGTTCCGAATCCTCTAGCTATTTGTCTAACATCTTTAATCTATCATAGGGTACTTATTCTATGAAGTTGTTCGCATTTTGAATGAATTTATCTATTTTTTCGTCCACTTATTAAAATGTTTCGATTTGTACAACCGTCCTCGCCGAGCATATTTTACGAGATGGCATTTATTTTTTGTTTGTTGGTATGAAAGATAGGAATTTATTTTTTTTAAAAAAAAAAAAAGAAACGGAAATTACGTTAAATTACAAAATTTCTTTTAGAATACAAAATCGTATTTATTATTTTATAATATTTTTATTTCATTACAAACACGCAAAAATACACAAAATGCTCTATGGAATTGAATAACCAAGTTTCCATTCGAAAACCAGAATAGTAAATTACAATAAGATTTATACATTTATACATTTATTCAGACAGATTTAAAATATTTGACTATATTTTTTGATATTAATATTAATTCAATAACTCGGGGCTTCTAAAACTAGAAAAATTATCGATTAAATGATTTTCTAAGATTGGAATAATTAAAACATCAGAATTTCGTCCACTTTAGTAAATCATTAATGAAATTAAGAAATTTCCCATTTCACAGTTATTTATAGAAATTCGATCATAGATTTCCATCGTTTCACTCATTTCCTTTGATATAACTTTCATTTTTATTGTGTTTACATAATATAATAACTAAATTAAGAAATTATTTTTCTTCAATGATGGGAATGTACTACCCGGTATCACTTGATATTTTCGTTGCGATGTAAGTAGCGGAGGAGGCATAGACGATATATATTATAGCCAATACGGCAAACTTTAATGACTATTATAATAGGGTATACAGTAAAGTATTTTATTTGCTTAATTTTCTCTTTTTCCTTTTTCTCCGCATAAATTTTCATTCTTTTTCGATTTTAATTTACATTTTAAACGTTTTTCAAATATGTAAAAATAATATAACATTTTAGGATAAAAACAAATTTTGCTATTTTTTAAAAAAATGCGTACCGTTGTTGTAGATGATTCAATCATTTATCATTTTTTATACACATGGTAGCAATTTTATATATTAAATTTTTAAATATTATTTTATTTTATTTTTTTTGTAGATTTGTTTATTTATTTATTTTTTTACAATGAATAAATGCTTTTAAAAGCTTCCTTAACAGGATTTAACAATTAAAAAAAAAAAGGTTTAAAAATTAATAAATTAAAAAATATTTGTTTGATCACAAGTTCACACAAAGTAATAAACAATGGCAGGCTGGATGACACAATAATTTCTTTTAATCGATTAGTCAGCCAGAAGTTAATATTAAATAATGACACATTTATCAACGTCGCCTTTTTTTTCGACTCAATAATTTACAAAAATAAAAATGGCATTAAAATTTTTTGACAAANGTATTTTATTTGCTTAATTTTCTCTTTTTCCTTTTTCTCCGCATAAATTTTCATTCTTTTTCGATTTTAATTTACATTTTAAACGTTTTTCAAATATGTAAAAATAATATAACATTTTAGGATAAAAACAAATTTTGCTATTTTTTAAAAAAATGCGTACCGTTGTTGTAGATGATTCAATCATTTATCATTTTTTATACACATGGTAGCAATTTTATATATTAAATTTTTAAATATTATTTTATTTTATTTTTTTTGTAGATTTGTTTATTTATTTATTTTTTTACAATGAATAAATGCTTTTAAAAGCTTCCTTAACAGGATTTAACAATTAAAAAAAAAAAGGTTTAAAAATTAATAAATTAAAAAATATTTGTTTGATCACAAGTTCACACAAAGTAATAAACAATGGCAGGCTGGATGACACAATAATTTCTTTTAATCGATTAGTCAGCCAGAAGTTAATATTAAATAATGACACATTTATCAACGTCGCCTTTTTTTTCGACTCAATAATTTACAAAAATAAAAATGGCATTAAAATTTTTTGACAAATTATCTCAAAACTTTATTGAACTTCTTAACGATAAAGATAATTATGATGTAATAATTGAAGTCAAAAATAAAGAAAAATCTTTCACGGCACATTCAAACATATTAAGATACCGATCATCATATTTTCGTAAAGAATTAGAAAACATTCCGCCGAACAAAAATAATATTAAGTCCATAATTAAGTCAAACATTTCGGCTCAAATTATCGATATCATTCTTAAGTAAGTTATTTAAATAATAAAAATATTTGTATTAAAATTTACTTTATTTACCGTTTATAAATTTGTTTATTTATTGTTTACGTTTTATTTAGGTATATTTATGGAGGAATTGTTAATTTAGAAAGTGTTGAAACTAAATTTATTTTTAAATTAATGTTAATTGCTGATGATTTTGAACTTGAAGAATTAGCAAATAAAATAGAAAATTATCTAATTGAAACTAAAGCTACATGGTTGAGAACACATTTTTTTATGGTTTTCCATAATATTTTCGACAGAAAAAATTTTAATAATTTGCTAAATTTTTGTAATGATATTATTTCAAAGCATCCAAATCTAATTTTTGAGAATTCGGATTTTAATTCTCTTCCAGAATCTGCACTAGTGTTCCTTCTTAAAAGAAATAATTTGCAAATGAAAGAAGTTAAAATTTGGGATTATGTCATCAAGTGGGGAATTTCTCAGAATCCTAATCTTCCTACAAACCTTGGAGAATGGTCCACGGAAAATATTATTAAATTAAAAACTACATTGCAACAATGTTTGCCGCATATTCGCTATTTTCACCTTTCAGCTGATGAAGTTAAAGATTCAATCAGACCTTACAAAAAGATTCTCGATAAACAACTTTGGGAAGATATTAATCATCGTTTATCAACACCCAGACGACCATTAATAACCGCTGGTTCAATTTCGACTATCATTTCCGAAGGCCATGTAGCAGAAATATCATCTTGGATTGATCGTACACCAATTACTTATTCAACAACAAACATCCCATATAAATTTGAATTAATTTTACGCGGATCCAGAGATGGGTTTGATCCTAAAACATTTTGGAATATTTGTCACGGTCATGTTCCTACAGTTTTAGTGATAAAAGTCAAAGAAACCAATGAAATACTTGGAGGTTATAATCCTTTAGCTTGGGATAATTCTCATATTAAAAGTAAATGGATACAAACGAGTGATAGTTTCATTTTTTCATTAAAAAATGGTAATATTCCAATTTCAATTTTCAGCAAAGTTAAAAATTCCGAAATGGCAATTCTTAATATGCGCAAGGATCAACAAAATGAGTATGGCCCACATTTTGGTGATTTTTGTATGCGAAGTTTTGATTCTAATAATTTTACTTTAGATAATGATTGTTACTGTGCACATTATGGTCATTATGAAAAACCTATAAGAAAATCATCTTCGGTTTACTTTTCTATTGAAGATTATGAAGTATTTGAAATTGTTAAAACATTTTAAATAATGAAAAAAAAAATATTTTTATTATACTATATCAATTAATATATTCTTTACTTTATATTTATTTCCTATAAATAAACTTATCAATTTGTAAATAAATATTATATCATTATTACAATATTTTCTAATTCTTACAGAGTTTGTCTTACAAATCTGCTAATCAAATCAATGGTTGTGCAACTCATATGCTATTTGCTAAAATGCAGATCCCATCGAAGTTGAAATAACCTGGTCCAACGACCAATGTAATTGGGATATTAAATTCACCTACCTGTCAATTCATTCCATTTACAGTGAATGCATATAACTGAGAAGAGATGACATAACAACGAATTCATTCCATTCATCGTCGTTGAAATATAACAATAGTAAACTATTTATCTTTTCCAATGAGAGGAAAAAGTCGGTCGTACCATCTGCTTTCATCAACCGAAAATGGCAAGTAACAAAATCTGAAATGTACGAAAGACTTTCAAGAGAAATGGAAGCATTGGGTAGTGATATGGACCATATTTATTCCGGACTAAAAGCAATCAAATTTGAACTCAGAGATAGAAAGGCGAGATGCAAGTGTGGATTGTGTGATTCCTCCGATTCGTGCTTAAATTCATCTAATGCACAATTCTATCAACAAATGTCAATAAAGAAACATCCTTACCCTAAAAAGGAGCGTGATAGTGGCTATGTAAAGGAAAACAAATTACTTTGTAAAACTTCATACATGAAAAAAAAACGTTCTCTGATTTTAGGGAGCTCGTTTCGTCCCAGGCTGAGTCCTCACTATAGGATGATGTTGGAAGCTCGCATCTCATTTCACGAGTATGGTGTCGCCCCATTCCTCACTATTACGAATTTCGTAACTGCCTTGATAAACTAGTAATTAAGAAAGCATATCATAACAATTTTCAAAACTATGAAAATAAACAAACCCATATGGTCTTATGTCATAGAAGAAAAGTATAGGAAGATTACAAAATCCGATGTGCTGGTCGTCTTCGTTGTTATTTAAACGTGTCGACATATTGCAGGTCCAAATTTTTAAAAAAGTCACTATAAAAAAGTTTTATTAAGTATTCAAACGAGAACGAGCATGTCGAAATAAGTTGTTGGAAGACTACTGCTCTAGACCATTCCTTTCCCTTTTTTCATTATTGATTTCAATATCCAATCTGATAATTGATCCATCTATTGTTTAACATATTTAAATCTACCAAAATATACCCATTCTTTTTTATTTTACTGGTAATAAAAATTTTGAAAAATAGTCCTACAACAATTTGTTCTACAAATACACAAAACAAAAATTAAAAAATGCATCGAAGTTCCTCTACTAAATTCCGAAGGTAAATCATAACGAATCAAATTAGTATTACAAGGTTGTTGACTTCGTAGATTTGACACGAGTATTTATTTTTTTTTGCAAAGATAAGTACGATATATTTTAATTAAAAGATCGAAAAACTATTGTTGTATATTCAAAGTATTTTCTTTTTTGCTAATTTGAAAAACTTCATAATCATCTATTGGAAATTCACCAGTTTTTTTTCTAATTAGTTTTTCATAGCCTTCAAGATTAAGAATGTTGAATAATTTAGTTCCCTTCATAAAAAAATCATTCCCAAAATTTGAACCATAATCAGAATTATTATAAATACCCAAGTTTGCATTTTTTACACGACTAAGAATATTATTTTTGATACTTCCATTTTTTAATGAAAATATGAAACTGTCATTAGTTTTAGAATATTGGCTCATAAAATTAGAATTCCAACCAATAGGATTGTAACCACCAACGATCTCATCTGTATCTTTAACTCTCGCAACGACGACAATATTAGTTTTCCGATCACATAAATTCCAAAACACATCTTTTCCAAAACCATCCCTGCTTCCACGAAGAATGAGATTGAAATCATATGGATTGTTATTAAACTCATATGTTACTTCTTTCTTATCAATCCAAGATGCAATTTCGGTTGCATGTTTATTTGAAATAATTGATGATGTAATTTGAAAAATATTTCGAGGCGGCAAAATTGTCGAGGAAATAGGTCGGTCTGGGGTAATATAATATTTTAAAATATCTGACATCAATTTCTTTTCAAGAATTTGTTGATATGGATATATTTTTTCCATAATATATTCATTGGAAAATTGAAAATATCGAATATGAGGTAAACATTGTTGCAAGGTATTTTTTAGAATTTGAAAATCCTTCTCAATCCAATCATCAAGGTTTGAAGGTAAAATTTTATTTTGAGCAGTTCCCCATTGAATTACGTAATCCCAAACTTGGGGTTCCTCAAGTTGTAAATCATCACTTTGAATGATAGATACCAAATCTGCTTCAGGAAGAGTATTAAAATCATTCGATTCGAAAATCAAGTTAGGGTGATTTACGATTATATCATTGCAAAATTTTCGAAGTACCGTAAAACCAGGTTGAAAACTTGAATGATAAATTTTGTAAAAATTTGATTTTAACCAAGAAGGGTGATTTTCAATAAGAAAAGGTTGAAGTCTTGCGACCAATTCTTCAAGTTGAAATTGATTCGCAGTCATCAAAAGATCAAAAATAATATATGTCTCAACTTTTTCAAGATTAATCGTAGCTCCATAAATATATCTAAAAAATATTTTAATAAATTATTAAATAATATTTTTAAAGTTAATATAATTTATTTAAATATATCACTTACTTTATGATAAAATTAAAAACTTTAGCAGATATTGGTGGTTTTTGAATAATTCTAATATTATCATCATTATTGATGGTTGATTTTTTAAATTCATCGTAAAGATAAGGACATCGATAACGTAAAACTGTTGAATGAACTTTGAAAGTATGCATAACTGGAGATTCTCCAGCTTCAATAATAATATTGTGTTCATCCCCATTTTCTAAAAGCTTAATATAATCATTTGATAAGTTTTCATAAAAATTTAAAGTCATTTTGAAAATGAGTAAATGAAAGAAAGGTGTTACAATTTTATTGGTCGGTTTTTTTTTTATAGTCATCGGGAAATTTTATTAGGCGTAAATCTGTAATATTTACGTAAAAGATTTTCGATGGAAGATATCGATCGTCGTTAAGACGACCATTGATATCTGTAATATCAATTTCAACTATCGAAACACCATTCTTGATCGTAAAGTAACTATTTATTAAACAACGAACATCCCACATAAATTTAAATTAAGTTTACGCGGATTCAGAGATGGGTTTGACCTTAAAACATTTTGGAATATTTTGTCACGGTCATGTTCATACAGTTTTTGTCACAGAAACTGATGTTTATGCTTGGAGTTACAATCCTTTTGCATGAGATAATACTTACAATGGTGTATGCGGTTGGGCAAAACGATAGTTTCATTTACTCATTAAAAATGGTAATGTATCCATGTAAGATTGGTTTACGTTTTAAAGATTTTAATTTATTTCGTGAAGTGAAAAATCTGATTTCATTTTAGATTTTAGTACGTATAATAAAAAAAACCCCATAAGAAAATCTCCAGATCGCTTTTCTATTGTTGATTATGAAGTATTAAAGTAATCAAGAAAATGCAAAAAATAAATTAATGCATATAAATATTTTTTTATATACGAAAATCGATCAAATTAAAATTATTAAATGATTATTTACATTTAATATTTTTATAATAAAAAGTTTAATGAAGTAATCATCAGTGATACAGATTACCTGAACAATTTTTATTTATTTTATCTTTTATACTTATTAAATACCATTTATTACGAAGTAAATATCTTTCTTCGGCTTAGCATGCAAATTTGAACTCTTATAATCCATTCATTTGGAATAACCTCATGATGATGAAAAGTTTAAAAAAACGGGATGATAGTAATCCTGATTATGGTGATAATAATATGATGATAGCTACTTGCCAAAGTAGATTTATATCATTTATTATTATTTTAATTTTACTTCATACTTTTTCTCTCTCATTATCCTTCTCACACTTTTTTTTCTTAATTTCTCTCCTCATAATTAATTATATGGTTTTGGATCGTGTGAATGGAATCAGGTAATTATTTCAACTTATTAAATAATTTATTAAATACCAAATATATTTACAAAAAACTTAATTTCTTTATATATAGCATCTTTATTTGTACAGTGACCCTCTATGAAATGTACCCTGGGACCAGAGTTATAGAAAATGCATTTATAGAGGGAAATTTTATAATTTCACTTGTTTGGGCCAAGTTAGAAAGGGTATACACTTATAGAGGGTGCATTTATAGTGTTCGCAGTATTTGAATATGTTTTCTTTTTTTTTTTATCTCCACATTCCAACTTTCCCACATCACGATATTTACGATAGTCAAGTCAAATAAGTGTTCATATATTTAAACGCAATAAAAGAAGTATTTTTTTTTAAGAAAAAAAATAAATCGATCGATCGAATCAAGACAAAAACAAATAAATTTTAATGTAAGCATTTTTTTTGAATAACAGATTAATTTTTGGCATTTCTTTAAATAAACGGTAATCAAATTCAAATAAACAAATTGACTAACTTCAATATATCTTTACTAAATACTATACCATTTGTTACGGTCAAATAATTTATATATAATACTTTTATTTAAAATATATTAAAAAACTATTGGTGAATATTCAAATATTTTTTTTCTTGCTAATTTGAAAAACTTCATAATTATCTATTGAAAATTTACCAGTTGTTTTTCTAATTAGTTTTTCATAGCCTTCATTATAGTTAATGCAAAATGATTGATTTCCATGCGTATAGAAATCATTACCAAAATCTGAACCATGACCAGAATAATTACAAATAGCTTTGCTTGAAACTTTTACGCGACTAAGAACAGAATTTTTGATATTTCCATTTTTTAAAGAAAATATAAAACTGTCATTAGTTTCAGAATATTGACCACTAAAATTAGAATTCCAACCAATAGGATTGTAACCACCAAGGATCTCGTCAGTATCTTTAACTTTCACAACAACAACTACATTTGTTTTTTGATTACATAAATTCCAAAATACATCTCTTCTAAATCCATCCCTGCTTCCACGAAGGATGAGGTTGAATTCATATGGATTATTATTTACATCATATATTACTTCTTTCTTATCAATCCAAGATGCAATTTCAGCTACATGTTCATTTGAAATGATTGATGAAGTAATTTGAAAAGTATTTCCACGATTCGGAAGTTGAGTGGTGACTTTTTTACGAGGTGGTAAGATTGTTGAGGTAATAGGTTTGTCTGGAGCCATGGAATATTTTAAAATATTAAACCATAATGTTTTATCAAGAAGTTGTTGAAATGGAAATAATTTTTCTAAAATGGTTTCATTGGAAATTTGAAAATATCGAATGTGAGGTAAACATTGTTGTAAGGTATTTTTTAAATTTTGAAAATCCTTATCAATCCAATCATTAAGGTTCGAAGGTAAAGTTTTATTTTGAGTAGTTCCCCATTGAATTATGTAATCCCAAATTTTGGATTCCTCAAGTTGTAAATCATCCCTTTGAATAATAGACACCAAAGCTGCTTCTGGAAGAGTATTAAAATCGTTTGATTCAAAAATCAAGTTAGGATGTTTTGCGATTATATCATCGCAAAAATTTTGAAGTGCTTTAAAATCTGTTTGGAAACTTGAATTATAAATTTTTGAAAATTTTAATTTTAACCAAGAAGGATGATTTTCAATAAGAAAAGTCTGAAGTCTTTCGACCAATTCTTCAAGTTGAAATTGATTTGCAGTCATCAAAAGGTCAAAAATAATAGATGTTTCAACTTTTTCAAGATTGACCGTAGCTCCGTAAATATATCTATTTAATTTAAATATTTTAATAAATTATTAAATAATATTTTTAAAGTTAATATAATTTATTTAAATATATCACTTACTTTATGATAAAATTAAAAACTTTAGCAGATATTAGTGGTTTTTGAATAATTCTAATATTATCATCATTATTGATGGTTGATTTTTTAAATTCATCGTAAAGATAAGGACATCGATAACGTAAAACTGTTGAATGAACTTTGAAAGTATGCATAACTAGAGATTCTCCAGCTTCAATAATAATATTGTGTTCATCCCCATTTTCTAAAAGCTTAATATAATCATTTGATAAGTTTTCATAAAAATTTAAAGTCATTTTGAAGAAGTGAAAAATGAGTAAATGAAAGAAAGGTGTTACAATTTTATTGGTCGGTTTTTTTTTTTATAGTCATCGGGAAATTTTATTAGGCGTAAATCTGTAATATTTACGTAAAAGATTTTCGATGGAAGATATCGATCTCGTTAAGACGACCATTGATATCTGTAATATCAATTTCAACTATCGAAACATCATTCTTGATCGTAAAGCAACTATTTATTAAACAACGAACATCCCACATAAATTTAAATTAAGTTTACGCGGATTCAGAGATGGGTTTGACCTTAAAACATTTTGGAATATTTGTCACAGTCATGTTTATACAGTTTTTGTCACAGAAACTGATGTTATGCTTGGAGTTACAATCCTTTTGCATGAGATTATACTTACAATGGTGTATGCGGTTGGGCAAAACGATAGTTTCATTTATTCATTAAAAATGGTAATATCCAAAATTCTATTCTTAATGTATCCAAAAATAGTCATATAAGATTGGTTTACGTTTTAAAGATTTTAATTTATTTCGTGAAGTGAAAAATCTGATTTCATTTTAGATTTTAGTACGTATAATAAAAAAAACCCCATAAGAAAATCTCCAGATCGCTTTTCTATTGTTGATTATGAAGTATTAAAGTAATCAAGAAAATGCAAAAAATAAATTAATGCATATAAATATTTTTTTATATACGAAAATCGATCAAATTAAAATTATTAAATGATTATTTACATTTAATATTTTTATAATAAAAAGTTTAATGAAGTAATCATCAGTGATACAGATTACCTCAACAATTTTTATTTATTTTATCTTTTATACTTATTAAATACCATTTATTACGAAGTAAATATCTTTCTTCGGCTTAGCATGCAAATTTGAACTCTTATAATCCATTCATTTGGAATAACCTCATGATGATGAAAAGTTTAAAAAAACGGGATGATAGTAATCCTGATTATGGTGATAATAATATGATGATAGCTACTTGCCAAAGTAGATTTATATCATTTATTATTATTATAATTTTACTTCGTACTTTTTCTCTCTCATTATCCTTCTCACACTTTTTTTTCTTAATTTCTCTCCTCATAATTAATTATATGGTTTTGGATCATGTGAATGGAATCAGGTAATTATTTCAACTTATTAAATAATTTATTAAATACCAAATATATTTACAAAAACTTAATTTCTTTATATATAGCATCTTTATTGGTACAGTGACCCTCTATGAAATGTACCCTGGGACCAGAGTTATAGAAAATGCATTTATAGAGGGAAATTTTATAATTTCACTTGTTTGGGCCAAGTTAGAAAGGGTATACACTTATAGAGGGTGCATTTATAGTGTTCGCAGTATTTGAATATGTTTTCTTTTTTTTTTATCTCCACATTCCAACTTTCCCATATCACGATATTTACGATAGTTAAGTCAAATAAGTGTTCATATATATATTTAAACGCAATAAAAGAAGTATTTTTTTTTAAGAAAAAAAATAAATCGATTGATCGAATCAAGACAAAAACGAATAAATTTTAATGTAAGCATTTTTTTTTGAATAACAGATTAATTTTTGTCATTTCTTTAATTCATGGTTTAAATAAACGGCAATCAAATTCAAATAAACAAATTGACTTACTTTTACTAAATACAATACCATTTGTTACGGTCAAATAATTTATATATAATACTTTTATTTAAAATATATTAAAAAACTATTGGTGAATATTCAAATTTTTTTTTTTCTTGCTAATTTGAAAAACTTCCTAATTATCTATTGAAAATTTACCAGTTGTTTTTCTAATTAGTTTTTCATAGCCTTCATTATAATTAATGCAAAATGATTGATTTCCATGCGTATAGAAATAATTACCAAAATCTGAACCATAACCAGAATAATTATAAATAGCTTTGCTTGAAACTTTTACGCGACTAAGAATAGAATTTTTGATATTTCCATTTTTTAAAGAAAATATAAAACTCTCATTAGTTTCAGAATATTGACCACTAAAATTAGAATTCCAACCAATAGGATTGTAACCACCAAGGATCTCGTCAGTATTGTGGCGAAGTAAATTGGTAATCAGGTGAAATGTCACGGGGGATAACATTTTGTAACACTAGATGAACTTTCAGGTGATTGTCATCCTTGTACGAGGATGAAGGATGAGAAATGCTGTACAAGGATGAAGGATATCGTACGAGGATGAAGGATATTGTGCGAGGATGAAGGATGACGCACAAAGGATGAAGTATGAAGTACAAAGATGAAGTGTAAACAAAAGAGAAAGTATAAATACGACTGTTGTCGGAAGTAAGTTTCAATAGTGAGAAGTTAGAATATAATAGTTAATTAATTAATTAGACATAATTCAGAATAATTCAAAATACTTTATTAAATATTAAATAGAAAAGTAAACTTCATTCAGGAACAGGAAAGATACGTCACGCTGTAATATTTCTGTTGTTAAATGATACTTTGCTTTTAAAACTTTATATATTTTATATTTTAATAAACTCATATTTTGTGTCGTAATATTGCGAAATATTATTAAATATTGTTTGATACTGCGTTACTACTTTTACTCCACCTTACTCACTGTGCCTTCATGATTAATTGATTATTATTTGATTATTATTATTATTTATTATATATTTATTATCTGTTTCGAGATAGGCAAGTTTAGATCGATTGATTGCTTGACCTACTGGCAGATAGAGCGTATTATTATTTGTTTGTGTGATGCAAACTGTGAGACTGATTTGTTCAAAATACTCTGCACTCCTGTGACAGTATCTTTAACTTTCACAACAACTACATTTGTTTTTTGATCACATATTTTGTAAAATGTTTTAGGTTCAAATCCATCCCTAATCCCGCTAAGAATAAGTTCGGATTCATATGGAAGATTATTAATTTTATATGATACTTCTTCCTTATCAATCCAAGAGACAATTTCAACTACTTGTTCTTTTGTAAGAATTGATGATGTAATCTGAAAAATATTTCGAGGTGGCAAAATTATTGAGGTAATAAATTTGTCTGGAATCAAAGAATATTTTAAAATATCTGTCACTGATTTTTTATCAAGAATTTGTTGATATGGAAATAATTTTTCCATGATGTTTTTCACTGGAAATTTGAAAATATCGAATGTGGGGTAAACATTGTCTTAAGGTATTTTTTAAAATTTGAAAATCCTTTTCAATCCAATCATCAAGGTTTGAAGGTAAAGTTTTATTTTGAGCGATTCCCCATTGAATTACGTAATCCCAAATTTTGGATTCTTCAAGTTGTAAATCATCCAATTGAATAATAGATACCAATTCTGCTTCTGGAAGAGTATTAAAATTATTTGATTCAAAAATCAAGTTAGGATGCTCTGCGATTATATTATTACAATAATTTTGAAGTGCTTTAAAATGAATTTGAAAGCTTGAATTATAAATTTTTAAAAAATTTAATTTTAATCAAGAAGAATGATTTTCAATAAGAAAAGTTTGAAGTCTCGCGATTAATTCTTCAAGTTGAAATTGATTTGCAGTCATCAAAAGATCAAAGATAATAGATGTTTCAACTTTTTCAAGATTGACTGTAGCTCCGTAAATATATCTATTATCATATTACATTAATATGTTAATAATTAATAAATATTTAATAAATCTATTAAATTAGCACTTACTTTATAATAATATCAAAAACCTTAGCAGATATTTGTGGTTTTTGAATAATTCTAATATTAACATCGTTACTGATAGTTGATTTTTTAAATTCTTCGTAGAGATAAGGACATCGGTAACACAAAACTGTCGAATGAGCTTTAAAAGGTTGTTTTATTAAAGGTTCTCCAACTTCGATAATAACATTATGTTCATCTCCATTTTCTAAAAGTAAAATCACTCGATAAATTTTCAAAAAAATTTAATGTCATATTTGAAAGAAGGAACATGGAATTTTATCCAATCACAATTGAAGATCTATGTAAGTATTTTGAAAAAATCTTAAAATATTTCCTTATTTTATTATATTGATCACCTTTTGACCTTTAAGTAAAAATGTTTCTTTACATACATTTATACTATCTGTCACCTGATCCAAAACCCATTTACCCATTGCACCACTCTCCTACCGTGCGAAAACTCATTTTACTTCTTTCTTCTAATGTCAAATATTGTTGTTATTTTTTTATAATAATTTGCTTATTATATCAGCAAGGAAGAACTTTAGTTATAAGAGTATATTGCCATTTAGTTTTATTTTATACTTTATTTAATTTATTTTTCGACAAAAAAGAATAATAATATCAAAATATAAAAAAAGAAGAATAACATCAAATACACGAAAAGAAAATAATTTCTATTTTTATATTTGTGAATTTTATAATGATAACAATGATAATAATTACGATAATTGAAATTTGCAATGTCATCTAATTTATTTTATATAATTTATATTTTTAAATAATGTTTCATATATTTTTATCACAAGAATATAAGCTTTTTTTAGCGTAAGCACTAAATATTAAGTTTAAAAGCTTATTTTAGCCTTATAAGAATAAAAATAATAACTCTAATAATAAAAGCAACAATGATGATAATAATAATAAAATCTCTATTTGGCTAGTTATTATTCTTCGATGAATAAATGAAAAATTATAGTTTTTAATCATTAAAAGAAATTTTCTACAAAATAAAATAAAATAAAAGAACGTACGTTTGCGACATTTTAAAAAAATATCATTTAAAGGTTTATTTTACAAAGACGTTAAAATTTGGAATTTTGTCATCAAATAGGGAATTGCCTTGATAAATGGACCAAGAAAAATATTATTAAATTATAAAAATGTCTATCATATATTCGCTACTTTCACCTTTCAGCGCAGCGATGAAGTCAAAAATTTAATTAGGCCTTACAAAAAGATTCTCGGTTGCTGTACACATTATGGTTATTATGAAAAACCAATAAGAAAATCATCGAAGTTTATGAAAAATCCTAAATTATATTTATTAATTTAACGTATGCTTTACTTTATATTCATTTCTTATAAAAAAACCACCACTATTACAATATTTTCTAATTCTTGACACTGAAATATTTTTCATCTCACTAAACTAAAAATATATCTTAAAAAAATTTATTTACTGTTTGTTTTATAGTTTGTCATACAAATATCTGATTATATAATGTTTTTCTGGGGGACTTATTATACAGAATGTTGGTCAATCGTTGTGCAACCCACACAAGAATTAGGTAAGCTGACTACTGTTATAGTTAACTATTTATCTTTTCCAAACATGAGAGAAAATTTTTTTTCGGTCAAAAAGATGTTTCATAGAATACATCTTCAAAAATGGCATGGCAAGTAACAAACAATCTTAACAAAATCTGAAATGTACGATGCATTAGGTGGTGACATACGTATTTCAAACTAAAGGCAATCTAATTTGAACTAAGAGATAGAAATTTGTCAAAAAAGAAGCATCCTTGTTCTAAAAAGAAGCGTGACGTGTAGTAGCCATTACTAGGATCCCGGTATGCACATTTTCATGCCATATTCCTCCCTCTATATTTTTATCCATTATCATAGCTGCTTGTAATATATAGTGTTAATAAAGTTCATTGAGGACAGTATTCTATCTACTTTCTTCAATTTTAGGGAGTGCGCATCTCGTTTCGTTCCAGACTGTGAGTATGAGCCTCGTCCTCGCCCAGTGATGATGTTGAAAGCTTGTATTTCGTTTGTCCCAGATTGCAAGTACTGTTGCGAATCTTGTTTTCTGCTTTGATAATTGGGTACCAGGAAAGCATATTATAACAGCTTTCAAGCTGTGAATGCAATTTTCAAAACTATGAAAATATAAATAATCGAAGATAAACCCGATCGGTCTTATGTCATAGAAGAAAGGCGCAGGGTTACAAAATCCTATGGGCTAGTTGTTCTCGATCAACTTCGTTGTGATTTAAATGTGCAGGTCCAAATTTCAGAAAGCCGCCATAAAAAAAACTTATATTATGTCGAAATAAGTTGTTGGAAAACCACAATTTTTTTCTTTCCCAATTGTTGATTTCAATATCTCATCCAATAATTGATCCACCAATCCAAATTCATCTTTAGCTATTTGAAAACATCTTTAACTCTATCATAAAATATCCATTCTATTATTCATTAGATTCATTTAAAGTTATTTGAGAATCTTGAATGAATTTAACTATTTTATCATTTCCACTTATCCATTTATTAAAAATTTGGAGATTTTTCGAGGTGCAGGACACATCTATAAACGGTAGAAATATATCCTTGATTGCATTCTGGGAATATCCCAGAAATTGAAATTATTTTTTAACTTAATAATTTTTTTTTTTCAAATAAATCTTCTACATTACATACCATAAGTTATACGAGATAAATTGAGCGTGTATCCTTATCTATAGCCCAATAATTTTTAAAAGAATTTTTTTTACCGGTAATTCAAATTTTAAAAAATATTCCTACAACAATTTGCTTTATAAAATAATAAAAAGCACAAAAAATAAAAATTAAAAAATGCATCGAAGTTTCTTTNAAAACCACAATTTTTTTCTTTCCCAATTGTTGATTTCAATATCTCATCCAATAATTGATCCACCAATCCAAATTCATCTTTAGCTATTTGAAAACATCTTTAACTCTATCATAAAATATCCATTCTATTATTCATTAGATTCATTTAAAGTTATTTGAGAATCTTGAATGAATTTAACTATTTTATCATTTCCACTTATCCATTTATTAAAAATTTGGAGATTTTTCGAGGTGCAGGACACATCTATAAACGGTAGAAATATATCCTTGATTGCATTCTGGGAATATCCCAGAAATTGAAATTATTTTTTAACTTAATAATTTTTTTTTTTCAAATAAATCTTCTACATTACATACCATAAGTTATACGAGATAAATTGAGCGTGTATCCTTATCTATAGCCCAATAATTTTTAAAAGAATTTTTTTTACCGGTAATTCAAATTTTAAAAAATATTCCTACAACAATTTGCTTTATAAAATAATAAAAAGCACAAAAAATAAAAATTAAAAAATGCATCGAAGTTTCTTTACTAAATTCCAAAGGTAATCGTAATTAATCAAATTAGTATTACAAGGCTGTTGACTTCGCAGATTAACTGGGTTTGGGTACTGAGCATTAAGATCAATTACAGCAAATGAATGTTGTAAAGCGCGAAAATTTGATATTGAATTGGCACATATGATAATCTGAACTAATTTATTTAATTTATAAATTTTTGATGACTATTTATTTTTTTCTCTTTGCGATGAAGTTACGATATACTTTTATTTAAAAGATACTAAATATATCGAAAAATTATTGTTGTATATTCAAATACTTTTTCTTTTGCTAATTTGAAAAACTTCATAATCATCTATTAGAAATCCACCAGTTTCTTTTCTAATTGGTTTTTCATAGCCATCAACGAGATCAATCCGAAAGAATCGATTCTTAGACATAAAAAAATCAAGGCCAAAATTCGAAACAAACTCAGGGTTATTATAAATAGCTTTACAGGAAACTTTTACACGACTAATAATAGAATTTTTGATAAATCCATTTTTTAAAGAAAATATAAAACTGTTACTAGTTTTAGAATAAATCTTTCCTAAATTAAAATTCCAATCTATTGGATTGTAACCACCAACGATCTCATCTGTATACTTAACTTTCGCAACGACAACAATATTAGTTTTCTGATTACATAAATTCCAAAATACATCTTTTTCAAATCCATCCCTGCTTCCACGAAGAATAAGATTAAAATCATATGGATTTTTATTAATTTCATATGTTACTTCTTTCTTATCAATCCAAGATGCAATTTCTGTTGCATGTGCATTTGAAATAATTGATGATGTAATTTGAAAAATATTTCGAGGTGGCAAAATAGTTGAAGAGATAGGTTCGTTTGGAGAAATATAATATTTTAAAATATCTGACATCAAATTTTTTTCAAGAATTTGTTGATATGGATATATTTTTTCAACAATATGTTCGTTGGAAAATTGAAAATATCGAATGTGAGGTAAACATTGTTGCAAGGTATTTTTTAAAATTTGAAAATCCTTTTCAGTCCAATCATTAAGGTTCGAAGGTAAATCTTTATTCTGAGCTGTTCCCCATTGAATTACGTAATCCCAAACTTTGGGTTCCTCAAGTTGCAAGTCATCCCTTTGAATGATAGATACCAAAGCTGCTTCTGGAAGAGTATCAAAATCATTTGATTCGAAAATCAAGTCAGGATGTTTTACGATTATATCATTGCAAAAATTTTGAAGTGCCGTAAACTTAATTTGAAAACCTAAGCAATAAATTTTTGAAAAATTTAATTTTAACCAAGAAGAATAATTTTCAATAAGAAAAGTCTGAAGTCTTGCGACCAATTTTTCAAGTAGAAATTGATTTGCAGCCATCAAAAGATCAAAAATAATTGATGTTTCAACATTTTCAAGATTGACCGCAGCTCCATAAACATATCTATTAAATATTTTAATAAATTATTAAATAATATTTTTAAAATTAATACAATTTATTTAAAAATATCACTTACTTTATGATAATATTAAAAACTTTAGCAGATATTTGTGGTTTTTGAATAATTCTAATATTATCATTGTTATTGGTAGTTGACTTTTTAAATTCATCGTAGAGATAAGGACATCGATAACGCAAAACTGTTGAATGAACCTTAAAGGTTTGCATAGCTGGAGGTTCTCCAACTTCAACGATAATATTATGTTCATCTCCATTTTCTAAAAGCTTAACATAATCACTTGATAAGTCTTCATAAAAATTTAAAGTCATTTTGAAGAAGTAACAAGAAAAAAAAGAAAGTCACGATTTCATTGGTCGGTCTTTTTTTGTTTTTTTAATATTTCTATTGTGTATTTGTCATACATAAATCATCTATATACTTTTTTCCGATGCAAAAAAAATAAAAAATAAAAAAAGATGTCCTTGGAATTTTTTGAAAAATTATCCCAAAACTTTATTGAACTTCTTAATGATAAAGATGATTATAATATATATCGCCCAAAATGGCAGGTACGTAATTAATAATACTTAGCAAAATCTGAAATGTATGGGAAACTTTCAAGAGAAACGGAATCATTAGGTAGTTAAATGTACTATATTTATTCCAGACTAAAAGTAATCGAATTTGAGTACGTGTCGAAAAAGAAGCGTTCCTTGTTCTAAAAAGAAGCGTGATAGTGACTATATAAAGGAGCCCAAGATACCAGTATTCACGTTTTTACTTCGTCTCACCTCTATATCTATCATGGCCAGCCATTATTTAAAATATATAACAATGTAACAATGTAACAATGCTAATAAAGTTCATCGAGGATCTTCTTTCTCCGATTTTAGGGAGCTCGCGTCTCGTTACGTTCCGGGCTGCGAGCATGAGTATTGTTTTCATTCTTCACTGTCGCGAATCTTATTTTCTGCCTTAATAACTGGTTACCAGGAAAGCATATTACAACAGATTTCAAACTGTGAATCAAAATTTTCAAAACACGAAAATATAGGTGATCGAAGACAAACTGATGGTCTTATGTCATGGAAGAAAGGCATATGGAGGTAACTGGGCTCGTTGTTCTTGATCAACTTCGTTGTGATTTAAATGTGCTGACATATTGCAGATCCAAATTTTAGGAAGTCGCCGTGAAAAAACGATAACGAGCATGTCTGAAATAAGTTGTTGGAAGACCACTACTTCTAGGCCATTTCTTTTCTTTCTCCATTGTTGATTTTCCAATAATTGATCCATCAATCTAAATTAATCTTTGATTATTTGTTTAACATCTTACAATCTATCATAAGGTATTCATTCTTTATTTCATTAGATTCAGTTATATTCATTTATGTTTAGTTGAGCATCTTGAATAATTTATTTGTTTTGTCATTTCGACTATCCATTTATTAAAATTTTCGAGGTACATGGTTTGCACCATCTATAAATAGAAGAAATATATTCTTGATCGCATTCCGAAAGTTGTTACTCATTGATTGATTTTTTTCAAAAAAATTCTACATTACATACCATAAGTTGTATGCAGATTACGTTTAGATGAATTTGCAAATTGCTTTGAATTTAAGTATAAAACCTTATATAGGATTGAATTATTGGTAATAAAAACTCTTTATAAAGCACGAAAATTCGACATCGATTAGCTCATACTGGCGTAAATTACTGTAAGAGAAAATAATAATAATTTATTTAATTCATAAATTTTTTATTTTTCTTTGCGAAGATGAGTATGATATACTTTTATTTAAAAGATACTAAAAATATTGAAAAACTATTGTTGTATATTCAAATATTTTTTCTTTTGGTAATTTGAAAAACTTCATAATCATCTATTGGAAATTTCTCAATTGTATTTCTAATTAGTTTTTCATAGCCTTCAAGATTAAGAATGTGGAATAATCGACTTCGTTCCATATAAAAATCATTCCCAAAATTTGAACCAAAAGAAGGGTTATTAAAAATAGCTTTACTTGAAACTTTTACACGACTAAGAATAGAATTTTTGATATTTTCATTTTTTAAAGAAAATATAAAACTATCATTAGTTTCAGAATATTGATTCATAAAATTAGAATCCCAACCAATAGGATTGTAACCACCAACGATTTCATCTTTATCTTTAACTTTCGCAACAACAACGATATTAGTTTTCTGATCACATAAATTCCAAAACACATTTTTTCCAAATCCATCCCTGCTTCCGCGAAGAATAAGTTTAAATTCATATGGATTGTTATTAATTTTATATGCCACTTCTTTCTTATCAATCCAAAATGCAATTTCGGTTGCATGTTCATTTGAAATAATCGATGATGTAATTTGAAAAATATTTCGAGGTGGTAAAATTGTTGAAGAAGAAATAGGTTCGTTTGGAGAAATATAATATTTTAAAATGTCTGACATCAAATCTTTTTCAAGAATTTGTCGATATGGATATATTTTTTTCATAATATGTTCATTGGAAAATTGAAAATATCGAATGTGTGGTAAACATTGTTGTAAGGTATTTTTGAGAATTTGAAAATCCTTTTTAATCCAATCATCAAGGTTCAAAGGTAAAATTTTATTTTGAGCAATTCCCCATTGAATTACGTAATCCCAAACTTTAGATTCCTCAAGATTCAAATCATCCCTTTGAATGATAGATACCAAAGCTGCTTCTGGAAGAGTATTAAAATCGTTTGATTCGAAAATCAAATTAGGATTTTTTACGATTATATTATCGCAAAAATTTTGAAGTGTTTTGAAATTATTAGTTTGAGAACTTGAATGATAAATTTTTTCAAAATTCAATTTTAGCCAAGAAGGGTGATTTTCAATAAGAAATATTTGAAGCCTTGCGACCAATTCTTCAAATTGAAATTCATTAGCAATCATNTTAATTTTATATGCCACTTCTTTCTTATCAATCCAAAATGCAATTTCGGTTGCATGTTCATTTGAAATAATCGATGATGTAATTTGAAAAATATTTCGAGGTGGTAAAATTGTTGAAGAAGAAATAGGTTCGTTTGGAGAAATATAATATTTTAAAATGTCTGACATCAAATCTTTTTCAAGAATTTGTCGATATGGATATATTTTTTTCATAATATGTTCATTGGAAAATTGAAAATATCGAATGTGTGGTAAACATTGTTGTAAGGTATTTTTGAGAATTTGAAAATCCTTTTTAATCCAATCATCAAGGTTCAAAGGTAAAATTTTATTTTGAGCAATTCCCCATTGAATTACGTAATCCCAAACTTTAGATTCCTCAAGATTCAAATCATCCCTTTGAATGATAGATACCAAAGCTGCTTCTGGAAGAGTATTAAAATCGTTTGATTCGAAAATCAAATTAGGATTTTTTACGATTATATTATCGCAAAAATTTTGAAGTGTTTTGAAATTATTAGTTTGAGAACTTGAATGATAAATTTTTTCAAAATTCAATTTTAGCCAAGAAGGGTGATTTTCAATAAGAAATATTTGAAGCCTTGCGACCAATTCTTCAAATTGAAATTCATTAGCAATCATCAAAAGATCAAAAATATTAGACGATTCAACATTTTCAAGATCGACCGAAGCTCCATAAATATATCTATTGTTAAATATTTTAGTAAATAAATTATTAAAATATTATTTTATAGTTAATATAATTTACTTAAATATAGAACTTACTTTATAATAACATTGAAAACTTTTGAAGATATTAGTGGTTTCTGAATAATTCTAATCTTGTCATCGTTATTGATTTTTGATTTTATAAATTCATTGTAGAGATAAGGACATCGGTAACACAAGACTGTAGAATGAACTTTAAAAGTTTGCATAACTGGACGTTCTCCAACTTCGATAATGATATTATGTTCATCACCATTTTCTAAAAGTTTAATAAAATCATTTGATAAGTTTTCATAAAAATTTAATGCCATATTTGAAAGGAGCAGCAAGATAACGAGAAATATGCGTAAAGTGACAATTTTTTTCATCATTTTAATGTACATCTGTCGTACAGACAATCACATGAATAAATAATTAATCAAAAGTTGTAGCGTAAATTTACGTAAGAATTACGCAAATTACGTAAATTTACGTGGGTGTCGTAAATTTACGTGAATTTACGTTTTACGTAAATTTATACGGATTACAGGGCCTTGGCTAATCAGTTTCTCAGGTTTACTGAGCAACGATGGCCGTGCCGTAGATTAGATCTTATCTAGTTTTAGCAAACTCCTTTATGTACTTATTTGTTCTATAAATTGTATTTATTGTCCAATATAATAAACATGGAATGAGGCTCCGTTGGTTTAAAAAAAAACGTAAATTTATACGGATCGTATAAATTACATAAATTTTACGTAAATTTACGACACCCACGCAAATTTACGTAATTTGCGTAATTCTGATGGATCATTGCATTACAATCATCTTTATCATTAAGATGTTCAATAATGTTTAAGCCGAAATAAGGAAAAATCATTCACAGCACATTCGAATATCGATCGTCATATTTCCGTAGAAAACTAGAAAATATTACCCAAATGAAAATAATATTAAAACCATCATCGAGTCAAGCATTTGGCTCAAATTTTTGAAATCATTCTCAATTAAGTTATCGTCAAAATAAATGCTATTATGTATATTTAAATTTATTATTATTTTATATATTTTTATTTATTAGTTTTTTTGATATGATGTTAAAAAAAGATTAATTTTTGACTTAATATTAGCTACTAATGAATTCGAATTTGAGTAGTAAATTTAATACCATTGTCGTCAAGTATCCAAATCTTATTTTTGGCGCAGATAACTTTACTTCTCTTCCAGAATCTTCACTCGCGTCTCTTCTTAAGCGAGATGATTTTCAATCGAAATTTGGGATTATGTCATCAAATGGGGAATTGCTTAAAATCTTACTCTTCCTTCTAACCTTAGAGAATGGTCCAAGGAAAAATTTCTTACATTAAAAACTACGTTGCAACATTGCCTCCCATATATTCTTTACTTTCATCTTTCAGCTGATGAAGTCATAGATTTAATTGGGCCCTTCAAAAAGATTCTTACTAAATTGGGATGAAAATCAAGCAACATTCATTATCTCCTAAACGAACAGTAAAATCGATTATTTTTTCTCGTCATCATCGGTTTTATCATCACCATTTTGATAGCTGGTTGATCGATCATATAGGAATATTCTGTAATATTAATCATTAATTAGTATAGCAGCATCGTCAATCTCATCTTCTGACTCACTTTCTTCTTGTTCACTCATTTCTGATTCATCTATTACGGGCATAATTCTAGTAGTTCACAGCAATTCTTTATAGTGGTGTCACTAACATCTTCCCAAGCTTCCAATCAATAGCTTCTCTTACAAATAGTTAGATAGGGCAGAATAATACATACATAAACATAAAAAGACTCTTACCTTTGATCTTCATTTTTCTCAAATTGTGTATGCAAATGACGACAATACAGCTTTTGTGCTTTGAAGCTGTGAATAATGCCGGCATCCATGGGCTGAATATGAGCGATTACATTTGGCAGAAGAAAATGTACAGTAAAATGTAAGGCCTTAAGTTTTTTTTTGATCGGTTAGAATGGGTGATATTGGATCTTCTTTTGGATCTTCTCGGTGGTCTTCTCGCGGCCTTCTCGCAGTCTTCTTCGTGGTCATTCACGTGATCTTCCTTGTTATTCTTCTTGAAGTTCTTAATTTCATCGACAGAACCATTCTTATAGATAAACCATCATCTATCTTTATCTTGGACTTCACTTGAATTAATTGTCCTGGAGTTATATGAGAAGCCGTCATATCGAGATTAATTGAATTCTAATGATATCATTCACGAGAAATTCGTAATTGTAGTTTCTAATATTCTTATTTAATAATAAATTTCATAAATGGATTTTTTTTTAATTAGAGATCATTGAATTAAATATTTTTGGATTAACAAAAAATGTTTCCGATTCTTTAAAGTTCTGATAATTTTGGTCTGGGAATTGTTCTTTGGGCGATTTCTAGTGGCAAACCTCCTTTTGTAATATCCTCATCAAATATTGATTTATTAAACGAAATTGCAAAAGGCAATAAATACATGGAAATATATACAGGTGTAAATTTAAATAATTTATTAAATTCATTTATAAATTATTAATGTTATATTTTTGACAGATTGATGGAAGCGCAATGGAAACTCACGACCATATATTTTTCAAGTTGATAAAATTTTCCGAAATCATTATCTCTGATGCAAAAGTTGAATTTGAAACTCTTCAATAAGGTCATAGATGTTAAATTGGAAAACTTAAATATATAAGTTGCATTTTTATTTTTTATTTTACATATTTAAAATCTACAGAACATTTATTAAAATTAAAATTCTTATTTTTTATTAAGACAAAATGAAAAACCTGAAATCAAACCTAATTCTCCTTTTTTTGTATATGTATTTCGATGGTCTCTGTGTTGAAAAGGAAAAAAAAAAGCTTTTCGGATTTATTATAAACAGGGTCACTTATGGCTTTAAATTCTATGGCATATTGTTATGGTATTAAAAAAACGAAGAAAAGGCACTTGAATTTTATTTGAAATCGGCTGAAAAGGGCACAATTTAATGTATGTGATTGTTTTACGGATGGAATAGGAATAGCAAAAGATGATTCCAAATGCAATTAAAGTCTGCTCTCGCTGGAAATGTTGATGTAATGTGTAATGTCGGTTTTATTATAGCAATAGTATAGGCGTGGGTAAAGAAAAAAAAGAAGCATTTAAATGTCTTTTGAAGGCTGCTGAAAAAGAACTAAATTCGCTCAGTATAATTTAGGATGGTGTTATAACTATGGCGAAGGGATTATAAGAAAGCATTTGAATGGTTTAAAAAAGCCACAGAAAATAATTTTTATGAACTAAGAAATATATATCTACCTTATAAAGAAAGAGATTTACGAGAAAATTTTATTTTTGGAAATTACAAAAACAATTGGTGGCTTAATGTCACACAATAGTTCACATTTTTTTTATTTCGAATTTTCATTGAAAAGTCGGTAAATTCTAATAAATTCATATTTAAGGAGCCAATTAACATTATTTATATTACAATATGTGAGTATGAAATTCAATAATTATTGAAATCAATACTTTCAAACCAATTCATCAATTGAATATTTTTTAATTTATACCATAGGTCGTGAGTATTCAGATCCATAATAATTAAGATCGAAGTTTCAAGCTAATTAATATCTAATAATACTTCTTTAATTAATCATCTTATTACAGGAAGTGAGTATTATTTAAATTTATAATTATTTCAATCAAAATTTCAAGCTAATTAATATCTAATAATACTTCTTTAATTAATTATCATGCAATTGAATCACAGGGAGTGAGTATTATTTAAATTCATAATTATTTTGATCGAAATTTCAAGCTAATTTAATATCTAATAATACTTCTTTAATTAATTATCATGCAATTGAATCACAGGGAGTGAGTATTATTTAAATTCATAATTATTTTGATCGAAATTTCAAGCTAATTTAATATCTAATAATACTTCTTTAATTCGTGATCCATATACCAATCAGTGAAGATCGGCACTAAACAGGAATCTACAGTTTCCACTGAGTAAACTTTTTTTCTTTAAATTTATCAAGGAGAAATTTTTAGTGAATATGAAAACTGAGGTTTTACTGCTATAATAAATTATATAATATTTTCATAAAGTTGCATGAATTTAGTGATACCTCATCACAAAAATGGACTTTCAAAAAAATTTTATAAGTGATTTACAAAATTTCCCCCATTTTTGACTAATAAATTTCACTGATTGGTAGCTGGATCACGAATTAATTAATTATCATGCAATTGAATCACAGGAGGTGAGCATTATTTAAATTCATAATTATTTTGATTGAAATTTCAAGCTAATTTAATATCTAATAATACTTTAATTAATTATCATGCAATTGAATCACAGTTTGTGAGTATTTTTTAAATTCATAATTATTTAGATCAAAATTTCAAGCTAATTTAATATCTAATAATACTTCTTTAATTAATTATCATGCAATTGAATCACAGGAGGTGAGTATTATTTAAATTCATAATTATTTTGATTGAAATTTCAAGCTAATTTAATGTCTAATAATACTTCTTTAATTAATTATCTTATCACAGGGAGTGAGTATTATTTAAATTCATAATTATTTAGATCGAAATTTCAAGCTAATTTAATGTCTAATAATACTTCTTTAATTAATTATCTTATCACAGGGAGTGAGTATTATTTAAATTCATAATTATTTAGATCGAAATTTCAAGCTAATTTAATATCTAATAATACTTCTTTAATTAATTATCATGCAATTGAATCACAGGAGGTGAGTATTATTTAAATTCATAATTATTTTGATCGAAATTTCAAGCTAATTTAATATCTAATAATACTTCTTTAATTAATTATCTTATCACAGGGAGTGAGTATTATTTAAATTCATAATTATTTTGATTGAAATTTCAAGCTAATTTAATATAATACTTCTTTAATTAATTATCATGCAATTGAATCACAGGAGGTGAGTATTATTTAAATTCATAATTATTTTGATTGAAATTTCAAGCTAATTTAATATCTAATAATACTTCTTTAATTAATTATCATGCAATTGAATCACAGGAGGTGAGTATTATTTAAATTCATAATTATTTTGATTGAAATTTCAAGCTAATTTAATATCTAATAATACTTCTTTAATTAATTATCATGCAATTGAATCACAGTTTGTGAGTATTTTTTAAATTCATAATTATTTTGATCGAAATTTCAAGCTAACTTAATATCTAATAATACTTCTTTAATTAATTATCATGCAATTGAATCACAGGAGGTGAGTATTATTTAAATTCATAATTATTTTGATTGAAATTTCAAGCTAATTTAATATCTAATAATACTTCTTTAATTAATTATCTTATCACAGGGAGTGAGTATTATTTAAATTCATAATTATTTAGGTCGAAATTTCGAGCTGATTTACTATCTAATAATACTTCTTTAATTAATTATCTTATTACAGTTTGTGAGTATCGCAATTATTTAGATCAAAATTTCAAGCTAATTTAATATCTAATAATACTTTAATTAATTATCATGCAATTGAATCACAGGGAGTGAGTATTATTTAAATTCATAATTATTTAGATCGAAATTTCAAGCTAATTTAATGTCTAATAATACTTCTTTAATTAATTATCTTATTACAGTTTGTGAGTATTATTTAAATTCATAATTATTTAGATCAAAGTTTTAAGCTAATCTAACATTAATAATACTTCTTTAATTAATTATCTTATTACAGGGCGTGAGTATTATTTAAATTCATAATCATTTCAATCAAAGTTTCAAGATAATTTAACATCTAATAATATTCTTTAATCAATTATCAATTATATTAAAGGTGAGTATTTAGATTCATAATTAATTTAATATCAACTAATATTTTTTCAATTCACTACATATATGTATAGGGGTAAATATTTATATTTAGAACAATTTCAATATAGAGTTTTCATAATTTCTTATTTTATATAATACATTTTAGTGAATATCGGAAATGTGAAGACTGTCAGCAAGATAATACAGGGCCACAATGGTGCAATACATGTAATAGCAAAAGATTTCAAAGTGAATTTAATGAATGGACAAGTGGAGATGCAGAAATTGATGAATTTATTCAAAAAACTCAACTAACAGCAACTAAATATGAAGAAGTTGTTGAATGGATTCCATTTGATAGATTTAATAATATTGAATATCTTGATAAAGGTGGTTTTGGCAAAGTTTTCAGGGCAACATGGTTTGATGGATATATTATTTCTTGGAATTCTCAAGGAAAAATTTGGAAAAGATCACAACAAAGTGTTTGCTTAAAAAGTCTTAATACTTCTACAAATAAAGGTGAATTTTTACAAGAGGTGAAATACTTTATATTATCATTAATTGAATAAACAATAATCATTTTTATTAATACTGAACTTATTAATATTTTAGATAAAACATCAACTCAAATTTCGAGGTGTATGGGCAATTGCAATATATGGAATAACCAAAAATCCAACAGAAAATGAATATATGATGGTTATGCAATATGCAAGATATGGTAGTTTACGAAAAATGTTGAATAGTAGCTTTGAAGAATTAACTTGGCATAATAAAATGAAAAATTTATTTTACATAGCTTTAGGGCTTGCTAAAATTCATAAAACTGGATTAATGCACAAAGATTTTCACTCTGGCAATATAGTTAATGAAACTAAAATTAGTTCTTATATCACTGATTTTGGGTTGTGTAAGCCAGTTACAGAAAATGATCCAGAAAAACTTTATGGAGTAATTCCATATATGGCACCTGAGACATTAAATAGAGGAGAATATACTCAAGCATCTGACATTTACTCATTTGGTATGATTATGTACGAAGTTTTTACTAGTTATCCACCTTATTATAATATACCACATGATGAAAATCTTGTTTTCTCAATTTGTGAAGGACAAAAACCTGAAATTATGTGTGAGATTCCACAATTGCTTAAAGATTTAATGGAAAAATGTTGGGATACTGATCCTTCCTTTCGTCCAAAAGCTATAGAATTGAAATCTCATCTTAAAAAATATTCTAATTATAATAATAATAGTGAGATAGAAAGACAGACTGAAAAAGCTAATAAGACTAATAAGTTAAATAAAAATTTCATTCAATATAATCCAAAAATGACACATCCTCAAGCAATATACACAAGTAGACATTTGCCTTTTCTGAAATCAAAGAAAGTTGAAACTATTGAACATGGTAAGTATATTTTTTAAAGTAACAAATAATTGTTTTTATAAAATATTTACATAAATTATTATTCTAAGATACAAAACAATGGGGTCTTAAAATTTCCGAAAATAAGTAAGCAATATTTCTTGAATTATCTGCTTAGCATTTTTAATTTAAAGACATAATTAACAATATTTAAATTTGCATAGTTGAAGAAAATGAAATTAATCTTTAATTTATTTTGTGTTTTGTTTATCCTTGAGTCAACTTCAATATTTTAATATTAATGATAATTATTTTTATCATTTATATTTCTCACTTTATTTATTTATTTGATCACTGGAATTATAGAGTATAGCTTTTTATTTTTTAATTAAAATTTGACCAGTATGTAATCAATTAAAATAAATCATTATTATTATTTTTATTTATGCACAATATACACATTACATGCTTGTGATTTAAATGTATGAACTCATTAATTTCATCTAACTAAATTGGTAATTAAATTTTGACACATTATTGGAATAATATTGTGGCAAAGTAAATTGGTAATCAGGTGAAATGTCACAGGGGATGATATTTTTGTGACACTAGATGAACTTTCAGATGATTGTTATCCTTGTACGAGGATGAAGGATGAAAAATGCTGTACATGGATAAAGGATCCATACGAGGATGAAGGATATCGTGCGAGGATGAAGGATGACGCACAAGGATGAAGTATGAAGTACAAAGATGAAGTGTAAACAAAAGAGAAAGTATAAATATGACTGTTGTTGGAAGTAAGTTTCAGTAGTGGGAAGTAAAGTTAGAATATAATTGATGGTTAATTAATTAATTAGAAATAATTCAGAATAATTTGAAATACTTTAATAAATATTAAATAGAAAAGTAAACTTCCTTCAGGAACAGGAAAGATACATCACGCTGTAATATTTCTGTTGTTGAATGATACTTTACTTTTAAAACTTTATATTTTATATTTTAATAAACTTATACTTTGTGCTGTAATATTGTGAAATATTATTAAATATTGTTTGATACTGCATTACTACTTTTACTCCACCTTACTCACTGTGCCTTCATGATTAATTTGATTATTATTTGATTATTATTATTATTTATTATATTTATTATCTGTTTTGAGATAGGCCAGTTAAATCGATTGTATTAGCTGTGACCTACTGGCAGATAGAGCGTATTATTATTTGTTTGTGTGATGCAAACTGTGAAACTGATTTGAGAAATTGTTCGAAATACTCTGCACTCCTGTGACAGAATTTGGTACCTCCTGTGAGGTGGCATAAAGTATCCAACGCAATAACTTATAATATTGGCACATCTGTTTCACAAATTTTATATTATTTAGTTAATTTAGTAAAGTACTCATTATATTTCTATTTTTGGAAAGAATAACCAAAGTAATTTTTAACATCACGAAGAAATTCAAAAATATATAATTTAAAATTATCATAATCACCTTTTTTATAAAAACCATTTTCTTACGTTTCATTTCGCGATCTATCAAGAGTGATCATCAAAGCAGTCATTAGTATAACGAAATTCTTTCAGATCAAAGGATTTACAACAAAGATTGTCAAGCAAAAATTTGTGTAACCAGATAAAATCTCTGAAAGAACGTCAAAAATACTTTTACAAAATCTTACGGAATAATATATCAAACTGTCGAAATGAAGGAAAATTACCAAACCAAGTATAAATGCTGGCGAAAATAAGGCGAATGTTTTAATACTGGGACTCCAAAATGCATTTCGTATAAGAAACGATGCAAGAATGCTGTCATTTTTTGGAGGAAACCAAGATCCCATGGAATGGTTAGAAGAATTCAATTGATCAGCAAGAATAAACCAATATACTGATGAATACAAACTCCAAATAGTCAGCGGATATCTACAGGAAACAGCAGGACAATGGTTCAACGAAGTAAAAGAAGGACAGAATTCCATTAATCATTGGAACAATACAAACCAAACCTCCTTTGAAACATCTTTCTTGGCCACCTTTCAAACAACTGCGTTAATAAATCAATAGAGATTTGAGTTACAAATGAAAGTACAGAAATTAGGTGAAACCGTAGAACAATATTTGAACGATATTAAGAAATTGATTGAACAAATAGATGGTAATAATAGATGGAGTGAAGACGAAAAAGTCTGGCAGTTTGTGAAAAGATATTGCCTATTAAGCCCGACCATTTATTATGTCCCAAAAGAAACCAACATTTGAAAAAGCGATTAGAACAGCTAAACAATTTGAAGAAAATGCTCAAACTTATCCCAAAATAGAATATACTACTACCACCTCTATGGGTATGCAAGGATCTGTATCTTCCTGAAATAAAAATAATGAAAGCGAAAATATAATAGAATGAATAGTACAGAAAGCCTTCGTGCCTATTGCTGAAACATTACAGAAAATTATTGAAAAGGGAGAAAGAACACCTAATACTTTTAATAACAGACCAAATTATAACAATAATAACAGAGGAAAAGGGTATAATAATTATAATGGCAATAAAGGACAAAGCTTTAGAAGTTATAATAATTCGCCATTGTGGACAGACTGGACATATGGCTTGGAGTTGTTCTATGAGACAAGGAAATCAAAGAAACCAAATAAATCTGACTGCTTTCGCCTCTACGATCTACTAATACTGTGCCTTTTTCAATTAATACAGCGGTGAATCAATTTACACAACAAGTTTCGCAAGGAGACTTAAATAGTAATATGTTTATAACTCAAGAAGAAGAAATCCAACAACCCATCTCTACTTTTTGGAAAAGAATATAGCATTTAAACTAACAGGCGCACTTCAGGAGGGTGAGAGTATGGATGATACAAATCCCTCATTTAAAACTGGAGATAATGATAGAGTAATAGGAGAAAGTAAGGGTGGAAGGTTCAATTGATATGAAGGTTGGCTCAATAATTGCGTCTTTAACTAATTAATTTTACACCAGCTAAATTCTGGCTAAATTCTGGCTCAAAGGCTAATTAAATTGCGCCGACTAAATTCTGGCTCAAAGGCTAATTAAATTGCACCGGCTAAATTCTGGCTCAAAAGTTAATTAAATTGCGCCGGTTAAATTCTGGCTCAAAGGCTAATTAAATTGCGCCGGCTAAATTCTGGCTCAAAGGCTAATTAAATTGTGCCGGCTAAATTCTGGCTCAAAGGCTAATTAAATTGCGCCGGCTAAATTCTGGCTCAAAGGCTAATTTAATTGCGCCAGCTAAATTCTGGCTCAAAGGCTAATTAAATTGCGCCGGCTAAATTCTGGCTCAAAGGCTAATTAAATTGCGCCGGCTAAATTCTGGCTCAAAGGCTAATTAAATTGCGCCGGCTAAATTCTGGCTCAAAGGCTAATTAATTTTTTTCTGGCTAAATTCAGGCGCAATTTTGTCACATGATAAAAGGTTGATCAGATAAAATTATTGATTAATTTTACCGATATTAATATTTTAAATAGCTATAATTTGTCAATTTTAATGTTATAGAAAAAAAAAAAAAAAAAAAACTCTTTCTTTTTATCCGCCGTCACTCAAATTCCGCAGTAAAAATAAATAAGTATTTGGACGCGAGTAAGTCTAGGACTGAAGGCGAAAGGCTGTCTAAGTCGGAGGGGTGGTGCAAATGTTCCCGGATAAGACTAGAAGACAACGGTGAAGCTATGCAATCACCAAATACTTAGGAAGTTTGAGCTGTGGAGTTGGTTCCAGTTTCTTCGCGGTCGACGTAAACGATGAAACTTTTTATCTCTCTTGGAAAATAGTCTTGGAGTACAGGAGCTTTAGGACGAACCGGTAGCAGGACGTACGGGCTGCTTCCTTTTTTTTGGGTTAGATAAGCTGTTCTCGAACGAACGCAGTAAACGAAGAAGTTTCCCTGGAGCTGTCTGACTTTGCGTATATTCTGCGCCACATATTTTCCTCATTTTCATATTCATAACTTTTTGGGGGAATTGTCAAATATTGGTTTGACCCTGATTGTCGATCATGTCGATCAGATGTGACGCACTGATGAAAAATTGGAGGCACGGGGGTGCGAAGGTGATGAATGGCAGGTGACTTGGAGGTACGATGGTACTTAGGTGACATTTGGTGGTAATGGGGTGTGATGTGATATATGGGTTTGTTGTGACGGGGGTGTAGTTTAAAAAGGGGTTGGGTCGGGTTGGAAGGTCGGTTGTTTGAAGTTGTTGGGTAGTTAGTTGGTTGGGTTAGTTGGTTAGTTGTTGTTTGGTGAGTTGTATGTTAGTTGTAATTTTATTATAGGAGATGACGGAAGGTAGTAGATGAGTTGTCGTGGCGGGTTGGGGTTTTTATTGGGGATTAGATTTCCGTTAGGCGTGCAAGGTCCTCGGGGGGTCTCTTTCATGGCCACCTTATATGAGCGGGAGGAGGTTAGGTATGTGAGCTGATGACCTAGCTATTTCCGCCAAGGCCTTGGGATATACCTTATATGAGTGATAAGGGAGCAGTCTTTTGATATGAGCTGATGCAAGAGACATTTGCAACTTGGTATCCCAGGTTCCCCTTTTTTACCCGGGTTGAAGCAGGGTCATGGTCTGTCATAATCCTTTTTATAATACTGGCATTGGGGTTCGCCTCTTTGTGTCTGGATTACAGGCCTGTATCAAGATCGGGCGGTAGATTAGTCTTGTATTAGTCTTAGTTTTCCTATGCTTTTGTAATTATCCTCGCGGCTGAGAAGGTCCTTAGAGACCCGAAGGTCTTTGATAATAAAGAAACTTAGGTACGGTCATGGTAGCCAAGATAAAAAAAAAAAAAAAAAATTTTAATGTTATAGAAATGAAATATATATTATCTTGTAGCTAAGAACCAGATCTTTTGATCTGTCATAGGAATATCATAGTAGAAAATCGCTTCTAGTTATGTAAAATTGATTTGAAAATTAATTATTTTTAAAAATTTAAAAATAATTATTTAATAGATTTTATAATTGCACCATTATTTAGCCTTTGCGCCAGAATTTAGCCATTGCATCTGATTGCGCCGTGGCTAAATTCTGGGCTCAATTAAATCTGACTAAATTCCTGGTTCAATTCGTATTGCGCCTACCATCCCTAGGAGAAAGTATTGAGTTCACAAGTAAACAAGATGCTTCGCAATCCATCGCAAAAAGATTACGTTCTGCAGAAAAGAAAAAGGAAGTATCTGAAGATCCCAAACAAAAGAAAAGAAAGAAAGTAACCCTGTTCAACAACCACTTATGACTATACTTGCACGCAAAATTATTTTGGGGAAAAAAGTCGAAATAGTTTTTCATAGAAAACGAAATTATTTTATTTAAAACCTGAAATTTTTTGACCACCCAGATTTATTCTTTGATTGAAGATATACATAACTGGGTACTTTTTTTACTTCTATATATAGAATAGATTCTGCATGAATCTCAAAAAGTCGAAATACCTCAAAAATCCAAAATCAATTTTGGGAACATGTATACTTATGACACAAAATGCTCTGCCATATTCCATCGTCTCAGATTTACTTGCGATAAGAGCCAATATTACTTTGGGACAATTAATGGCTATGCCTCATTATAGAAGCGAGATACGAAAGGCATTGACACCTAAGCGCACAAGGATTGTAAAGATGGTCAATCATACAATAATAGAAGGGAATACACCTATAACATGTAAAGCCCAAGTAGCTGGATAGAAAGTCAAAGTAATACTTGATAGTAGTTCATTTATTAGTATCATTTTAAAGAACTTCATGGAATCCATAAGTTGAAGGATTGAGAAAACATCCGGAAGAAAAATAACTGATATACACAGAGAAAGGTGTCCTAGTTTAGGAATTGTAACACAAGTACCAATAAAGTTGGAAGAAATTGTAGTAGCAGTTGATATGGAAGTCATTGATGCAGCAGGTTACGCATTAATTTTGGGAACAGACTGGTTAAGGAAAGCATGCGCTATAATAGACTACCAAGAATATAAATTAATTTTAAAAGATGAAAAGTGAACAGCTCAAATCTCTTGCAGAAATACTAGCACTGGTCGAATGAACAAAAATCGGAATCCTATTGATGGCACAAATATGCATAAATCGGACATCCTATTTGTGAAAATTCATAAATCAGAAATTCCTATTTATAAATTGGAAAAAATCGACTGCCTATATTTAATTAATGTTAGCAAATTTAGCCATAAATCGGAATCCTATTGATGGCACAAATATGCATAAATCGGACATCCTATTTGTGAAAATTCATAAATCAGAAATTCCTATTTATAAATTGGAAAAAATCGACTGCCTATATTTAATTAATCTTAGCAAATTTAGCCATAAATCGGAATCCTATTCATAATAAAACCATCCTATTTTTTTCCATTTGACTAGTGTAGAGCCACTGTCTTGAACGATGATAAAGAAGAGAATGATAGTGAAGAAGAATATGAAGAAAGTAGTGATGATTCGGATATTGACGAAGAAGAAGTAAACTTTGCAGGATTAACTTATGAACTCCTCACTGGTCAAATGGAAAAAAATAGGACAGTTTTATCATGAATGGAATTCCGATTGATGGCTAAATTTGCTAAGATTTATTAAGTATAGGCAGTCGATTATTTCTGATTTATAAATAGGAATTTCCGATTTATAAATTTTCACAAATAGGATGTCCGATTTATGCATATTTGCGCCATCAATAGGATTCCGATTTTTTTTTATTCGACCAGTGCCTATATCAAGAATCCTATAAGAAATATAAATTTACTTCCGAAGGAATGTGCAAGAATTCGAAGCTTGCTACATGGGAATTGTATGATCAGTTATTCTATTGTTTCGATCCGATTAGAAGAAAGAAAGGTGCTCAAGAATGATGTAAGGTAGCAGGACCTAATTTCTATTGTTGGTGTGATATATATTTAGAAACAAGTCAGGATATATGCAAAGTCTGCGAAGAATATCAACAAGATGAGAAAATTATTTCCATTATATCACAAAAGGAAATACAAAATATTCGTTGTAATTTGGTACAAGGTAGAGTAGAAAAGCTTGAAGGAAACCAATATAAGTCGCAAGTTCACGAAGTTATCGAAAAGTTTCTGAATCTGGTAGTCAAAGATCTTTCAGAATTAGGGAAAACAGATCTTTATTAGCATATAATAGACACCGGCGAAGCAAAGCCAATTAAATTAAACTCCTACAGAACCTCGCTCCAATACTTGGAATTTTTGAAGGAGGAAATAGCAAATATGCTAAAGAACGGATTAATATGAAAGTTGTTTAGTCCTTGGTCCGCACCCATTGTAGTAGTGAATAAGAAGAATGGGAAATTCAAGCTCTGCGTAGATTACAGAAAATTGAATGTGGTTATGAAACCTGACACATACTCAGTACTATGAATAGCAGACATGCTAAATACTTTGGGACACTCTGCTTTCTTTTCAACTTTAGACCTCACTTCAGGTTTTTGGCAAGTAGAAGTATTTACTAAAGACCAGGAAAAAACTGTTTTCACTATCTTATTTGGTATCTATGAGTTTTTTGTGATGCCTTTTGAACTTATCAATGCCCTTGCAACCTTTTAGCGAGTGATGGATAGAGTCTTCCATGAGGTTACTTGAAAGTTCATATTAGTATATATCGACAATATTAGTATATATTCAAAAACTTATGAAAAGCGCCTGGAATATCTGAAGGATATATTTACACTCCTAGGAAATGCTGAATTAAAGATAAACTTGGAAAAGTGCAACTTTTTCAAGACAAGATTAATATTTTTGAGACATATTATAATATCGATGGAATAGCCCGGACCCTTCGAAGATTGAAAAAGTGCAACATTATCCAGTTCCACAAAACAAGACAAATGTAAGAGCCTTCTTGGGATTAGCCTCATATTATTGAAGATTTGTAAAAAGCTTTGCCACAATTGCGAAACTATTACACAACTATACATGTTCCCAAAATTGATTTTGAATTTTTGAAGTATTTCGACTTTTTGAAATTTATGCAGAATCTATTCTATATATAGAAGTAAAAAAAGTATCCAGTTACAGTTATATGTATCTTTAATCAAAGAATTTATCTGGGTGGTCAAAAAATTTTGGGTTTTAAATAAAACAATTTCATCTTCTATGAAAAACTATTTCGATTTTTTTCCCCAAAATTGCAATTTCGGAGCTCCAAAATAATTTTGCGTACAAGTATATACACAACCTTATGAAGAGAAGCATTATATTTGAATGGAAGTCTGAACACCAACTCACATTTGATACATTAAAAGGACGATTAACTTCGGCTCCCATAATGACCTACTCTGACTTTTCAAAATGATTTATACTAGCTACTGACGCATCTGACTGGGGAATTGGAGCTGTGCTCTCCTAGAAGGATATGGAAAATCTTGAACACCTTATCCCCCGAACTAAATTATACTGTGCTAGAAAAAGAGTGCCTTGCCGCAATATGGGCTGTACGACATTTTAAACATTACTTACATGACCCCAAGTTTGATTTATATACGGATAACTCTGCTTTAGCGTGGCTAAAGAATCGTCCACAACCCAAAGGAAGAGTTGCTAGATGGATTTTTGAATTATCTGAGTATGACTATGAACTTATTCATAAGCAAGGAAGGCTTAACGCCAATGTTGATGCACTATTAAGAATAACTAATTAAGACAACAAATATAATAGAACTCAGATATTTATTAAAGATATAAAATTTTGAAAACTTTTTGGAAATGGATGTAGACACTTATAATCAGTTGACGGAATACCTAATAAATCATACTTTTCCACCAAATGGCACTAACGAACAATAGCAAAAATTACGACAACAAACAAATCATTATATAGTTCAAGACAATATTTTATATAAGCGAAACAAAGAGGGCAATCCTCTAAGGGTAATCACAAGAGAAAATTTAACTAAAATATTATACAACATGCATAATGTACCAAATGCCAGACATTTTGGTATAAAGGCTACCTTGGACAAAACAAGACAATGATACTTTTGGCTTACGATGGGCAAAGATATTCGAAATTACATAGAAACATGTAATATATGTCAAAGACAGGGTAAACTTAAACAAACTGAAGTATTGCGACCTATTGGAGTAGGACAAGCTTTTGATCGATTAGAAATAGATATTGTAGGTCCCTTGAAGCCAACAACAATGGGAAAAAGATATATAGTAGTGGCTACAGATTATTTTACAAAATGGCCAGAAGCCAAAGCTATTGAAAAGGCAGATGCGAAAACTATCGCTTGGTTTCTATATGATGAAATTATATACAGGCATAGTTGCCCAAGAGAAATATTATCTGATAGAGGAGCAGTATTTGTTAGTCAAATAGTAACCAACCTAATAGAGATAATGGGAACACATCGAAGACTTACATCTGCTTACCATCCTCAAAGTAATAGACTAACGGAATGGTATAATCAAACACTCTGTCAAACTTTAAAGAAATGTGTAAAGGAGACAACACAAGAATAGGATACACTGATAGTTTTGGCACTATTCGCATACCGAACAACCAAAAATAGAACAACAAAATACGAGCCATTTTATTTACTGTATAGACAAGCTGCTACATTACCTATAGAATTTGATATTATTATCTGGCCAGTTGAAGAAATTGATGAAAAACAATTCAAAGAAATGATCCACAAAAGAACTGGTGAAGTTGCAGAAATATTCGAAGATAATCGAATTCAAGCATCTAAGAATATTAAAGATGCACAAAAACGGCAAAAGATAACCTATGATAGGAAAATCTGAACAATGACATACAAGATAGGAGATATAGTGTTAGAGTACAGATCTGATTTACAGAATGTTCATGGCGATAAGTTTCAAGACAAATGATCTGGTCCTTTCTTTATTTATAGAGTTCTTGGTAATGGCTCCTACATATTAAGAACCAATAGTGGAGAAGTTCTCAATAGTTGACCTGTACATGGTAATCAATTGAAATCGTATAAACAAAGGGGTTATCATTCCACATGAGATAACGAGTAAACAATAGACTTGTTTAAAAGAATTCGTAAGATTGCGAAAAGTCCTAAAAAATTTTGCCAAAAACTTTTTTTTTTACTATAAATAATATTCCAATTCCAGATAGTTTACGAAGGAGAGTTTATGAATTATGAAAAGAATTTTCACAAATTTTAAGAGAAGCCCAGGTTATCATAGACAATACTGGTGCATATTTGGTAACAGAAAGTACTGTAATAGAAATTGATCAACCTATAAATAATGAAATTACTACGCAATATGACGATACGTTAACGATGTATACAGTAGATATTTTTACAGCTTTAGAAGAACAATATCAGGTTGTTGATCATGACTTAGACAAACTTCTACAAATAGCGACGGATATGCATAGAATAAATGGTCAAAGGATGAATGCATATAAGAAACTTGGTGATTATTTACAAGATGCTCAATTAAGAAGTACCGTGACAGTACTAAAAAGAGAATTACATGAACAATCCCACCAAAACGGAACACGAATCTACCGAATAGCGACACAAATACGATCATTATTTCAAGTAATAGGAACGCCGTACGCTAGAAGCTTCCAAAATGTTACGCCAGATTGGATCTATAAATTGCCAAAATCAGAGTTCGAAAGATTTCTGCAGCTTTATAAAACAATGGGTACACAATTAATGGAAAATCTTTTGGAAATAGGTGCAGGGTCGCAGGATCTCCCCTTTGAAGGAGGAAATGTTTGTGGCAAAGTAAATTGGTAATCAGGTGAAATGTCATGGGGGATGATATTTTTGTGACACTAGATGAACTTTCAGGTGATTGTTATTCTTGTACGAGGATGAAGGATGAAAAATGCTGTACAAGGATAAAGGATACCGTACGAGGATGAAGAATATCGTGCGAGAATGAAGAATGACACACAAGGATGAAGTATGAAGTACAAAGATGAAGTGTAAACAAAAGAGAAAGTATAAATACGACTGTTGTCAGAAGTAAGTTTCAGTAGTGGAAAGTAAAGTTAGAATATAATTGATGGTTAATTAATTAATTAGAAATAATTCAGAATAATTCGAAATACTTTAATAAATATTAAATAGAAAAGTAAACTTCCTTCAGGAACAGGAAAGATATGTCACGCTGTAATATTTCTGTTGTTGAATAATACTTTACTTTTAAAACTTTATATTTTATATTTTAATAAACTTATACTTTGTGCTGTAATATTGCAAAATATTATTAAATATTGTTTGATACTGCGTTACTACTTTTACTCCACCTTACTCACTGTGCCTTTATGATTAATTTGATTATTATTTGATTATTATTATTTATTATATTGATTATCTGTTTCGAGATAGGCCAGTTAAATTGATTGTATTAGCTGTGACCTACTGGCAGATAGAGCTATTATTATTTGTTTGTGTGATACAAACTGTGAGACTGATTTGAGAAATTGTTCGAAATACTCTGCACTCCTGTGACAATATATTGAATATTGTTTTAATTAATTTATAAAATACAAATGAATCTATTAAAATTTCTTGATCTGATAAGGCACTAAGTGCATGTCTCTCCCATCTTTAAAATAACCTTTATCTAGTGTATTTTATAAAAAAAAAAAATAAAAAATTTTATGTCATATCATTATTTATCTCATTATTATTGTAGTCTAATGATTCTAGTTATTATTAAAAAAGAAAGAGAAAAAATCTTGTGCATTGTAATTAAATATTCCTGAATTGATGCATGTTAGTGATCTTTTTTTTAATATCCGTAGCACTTCAATTAAATAGAAAAAAATAAAGTTTTAAAACAACCAAAAAATATTGGTGACGACACAAATAAGAATCAATTGATAACCAAGTTATTTTATCATAAAAATGGTGAATAAATAATTATAAAATTATTTCAATTTTCAGCATTTTTTCTTAAATAATCAAAAAGTGAAAAGGTAATTATCAACTATCTACTTATAAATTTATCTTTAACAGTTAATTTACCATTATAATTTTTCCATAAAAAATTTGTAGCATCAGGATTAACGAATAGTAAAGTTAAAAGAAGGATGATAAAGCGTTAAAAATTGATCAAATGTGTCATATTGTTTTATTTTATATTTTATTTAATCTATTTTTCAACAAAAAAAAGAATAATACACGAAAAGAATTTTATTTTTAATAATTTCTATTTTTATATCTGTGAATTTTATATGACAATAATGCTAATAATTGAAATTTAATATCATCTAATTATATAATTTCTATTTTCGGTTAATATATCTCGTATATTTTTAGTACAAGAATTGAAGATATTAAATTAGGATATTAAATTAGTATCAAATATAAGAATCTGTATATGGTATAAGCTTTTTCAGCATTAGTATTCGATATTGAGTTTAAAAGTTTATTTAGCTTGATAAGCATATTCTATTGAAGATATAAGAATAATAATAATAATAACAATGATGATAATAATAATAAAATTTCTATTCGGCTAGTTTTAATATTTGTTGTGAGAAAATGATTGTCTCGATCATATAGATCAGCAGGTCATCTCCGATATTTTTAAAATTTGTGTAGCTGATTTTTTATTATGTCAAATTTTATTTTTAGAACAATGACATCTGAAGTCATCAATCTATATTTGTCAAAAATGATGTTTTTTACATATTTTACATATTTTAGTTCTAAATAATAAATTAATATTTTTTAAAAAAAATAAAAAATAAAAATCAATATAGCTTTCAAAAGAAAGATAAAACGTAAAGTGTTAGTGATGAATGTTAAATGCCCTTCAAAAATTATATAATGGCCACAAGAATTTAATGGTGTATCATTATTAAATATTTAATTAGCTACAGTAGCAGAAATTTGTTTTTTAATAATATCAAAGTTCTGAAAATAATGTTTTACCAAAATTATTTTGAACAATATATATCAATATAATTGTTTAGTTTTTATTTGTTTATACATTAAAACTTCTACTCAGATATTCAAACTTAAAAAAATTACTCTTTCTAAATATTGGAAGTTTGTTATCTTGGAAAGATTTGAAAATTCATTAATCTGACTCAGAAGTTATTGGCACTGATGGTAATAGTTCTAATGAATCAACAGAAAAAAACCATATAAAAATTTAAAAAGAATTCAAAAAATAAATCATTAATAAATAATTTATTTGGTTTATTAACACAAATTAAAATTAAAAAAAAAATTAGTTTCATTAGTTCTTATTTAATTAATATTTTATTTTTGCATTAAAGAGGTTTGATTTTTTATTTATTTAATTTATAAAAATTGTTTTAAGGATAAAATATTCCCAGTTTTTTTAAATACAATTTTTGATCAAATTTATTCATTAAATTAATGAATAGTAGATTAAAAATTATAAAATTAAAAATATATTTCATTCCACTTAATGGTATAAAATAATTGGAATAACTAGAATGACGAAATAAAGTTATCTGAAATTTTTATATTACTGAATTTATTGTAACAATTGTCATTGAAAATAAAGATAATGTCGTGCACTAAAAAGTGGAAAGGGTCAAAGTCTAATCGATAATTCACATATAATTATCATGTAGAGATCACACAAATACCAATTCAAACTAACCTAATAACAAGTAAACGAGGTAGACTTTATCACTTAACAAGAGCAGTTCATCAACAACAAATTTACAAAGAAAGTTTATACAAGAACTAAAGGTCGATTATTTTATAAGTTTATAAAGAATTACAAGGAGTATTTTCAATATTTTCAATTTTCTTGGCAAATAATGAATAATATAAAGCATCAATATGCAAATCTTACACTAAATAAATGAATAAAAAATTATTTGAAATATTATTTGGAATATTATTCTATATCAAATTGAACTCCATATTCTTCAATGACTTTTAAATGTTCATCACTTAATGCAAATAATCGCGCTTTTTTTGCATCATTTACAATAATCTTTTTATTTCCCCTCCCTTACGATGCCATCCTTCAATAAATTTTCTTAAACTATCGGCACTGAATATCCATTGATTATTATAAATTATTATTCCAATAGTTTCAAGTGATTCTGGTATTGGTATATATTCGGCCATTTGACATGACAATTCATCGGCATCAAATCCTTCCTTTACATAACCAAATGAAAATTTTCTTAGTTCCTTAAATTCATTATTAAATATGGCTATTACTTGTTCAGGACTTAAATTATATAGAGCTAATTTCTTAATCTTTGTACAGTAATTTAAAATTATTTAAAATATATCAAATCGAATTGTCGGATATAAACATAGACTAATATTTCTTAAATTTGTATTGGCCGTTTCAAAAATTTTTTTAATAAATTTTTGCGGATAGCCATCTGACCAAATCGAATAAAAATAATGAAAAGTACTTAATTGACTAAATGATGAAGCCAAGGATAAATAACCAGATTCATTAAATATACAACCATTAATATAAAGTTCTTGAAGTGAAGTAAATTGTCCAATTGGTGATAATTTCTCCTTGAACTTATAAAAATATGCTGACGTTAATTGAAGACTCTTTAATATTTCTTTTTGACTAATGATAGCCCATAGTAATGAATTACAATCTAGAAGGCTACCATAAATTGATAAATTTTCTAAACGGTTTTGAACACTAATAAATTTTACTAAAAATGGTATTTGTTGATCTGATGTTGTATTTAAAAAAAAATCCATCTTTAAAATATTATCACAAATTAATTTTAATGATTCATATAATGGACAAATCAGTTTATAATGTCCTATTGTTGAAGTAAAACTTTCTAATTTCTTAAATACTTTTAGGCACCAGGTAAATCAAGAATTGAACCAATCAAATTACGATAATAACGAAAATTTTCTTTGAACTTCCGATAATTTAAAATAATCCAAAAATGTACAACGATTTATTATTAATTTAAATATCTCACGAAATAATATTCTCGATTTTAAAACGTCATCATCAGCATCATCATCATCATCATCGTCATCGCTATTGTCATTATCTCAAATTTGTTGCATATATATGTAACTGAAGTAAACTAAATTACTAATTATAAATTTATGAGTGAATGATGGATAATCAAAAGTGGCTTGAGGTGGTGATGATGATAAGTCAAATTCATTTTGAATAAGTAAAGTTCTAGCTTGAGTATCCATACATGATATATAAGTTCGAATACATAATGCCTTCTTTTTCTTATCATCACAACATTCTTCACCAAAAGTTAATTCCCAAAGTATAGGTGCAGTTGCATTACACCAAATTCGATTAACTAATAATGATGAATATAAATCTTGAGTTGATTGAACCTTTTTTAAAATCGTAATTAGTATTTCCATGGGAATTTTAATTGCCATTTTTCTTCTTTTTTTTTTGTCTAAGAAATAAGAAATATAAAAAAAATTTAGATCTGTCCGTTGATTTGATAGATTTTTATTATTAGCGATCATCTTTTTTGCGCAGTTTTCACAATAATTTCTACAACAGATCTGCATATTTAATAATACTTAATCAATTAATTTATATTTTAATTTATATTTTTTGTAATTATGAAACTGTTCAACAATGGGCTCATTTTATGTACATTCTATGAAAATATAATAAAATATTATGTATAAATTTCTGGACATTTAATGGAAAAAGAAATAACGAACATTCCTTTGAATTGGTTGGATAAATTATGACATTATTTTAAAATTTTGATTTTTATCAAAAAGTAAAATTGGATTATTATTAAGTTAAGACCCGTGCGTTTTCAAAGTAACACTATACAAACATAAATTATTATTATTCTAAAATTTCCGAACTTTATGCTAATTAAATCTTACTCTTTATTCAAACAGGAGAAGGAATATTCTCCATGAACAGTTTTGAGTAAATTTGTGGTTAAATTAATTAATTAATTCGTGAGCCATTTTTTAAAAGGCTGTTTTCATGATAGGGTACCACCAAATCCATGAAAAATTGCGTAATTCACTAAAAATTATTTTTGATAAAACAAAAAAAAAGATTCTTTAGTGGTAACTGTAGATTCTTCCATTTAATGTAAAATCAATTTTAATTAACTGATTGATATCTGGATCACAAATTAAATAAATTGATAAGAATTAATAATAAACAATAATCAATAAAATACCTAATTCGGTTCCAAGCAGTGTTTAAAATTCAATGTGTGGAGTGTGCGCTGGCACAAAATTTGAAAAATGCGCACATAAAAAAATGCTTCCGCACAAATTTTGCACATAGAATTTTTAAATTGAGGAATTTCTGCACATAATTTAAAATTTGATAATGCTAAATAGAATTTATGTATTAATATCTTCCATACCATATATGTTTTTACAACTTAATAATATAAATAATTATAAATATTATACCCGAGCATTATTTAAACGTGTTTAAGTGTAATTAATATGTAATATACACAATGACGACAACAATATAATCAATAACGTAATAATAACATAATATAATAATATAACATAAAATACCTATAATGATCCGATAATGTATTCGCCATGCTAATTTAAAACTTCTTGATAATTTATTATCCTTTCTAATTGTTTGGGATTTGTTTGATATTAAATAGTAATAAATACTTATTGGAAAATTGCTTTACGAATTTTTGAATTGACCTATCATTAGTTATTGTTTCTTCAGGTACTTGATGATACATTTGTAATTGGTGCTGCCGTAATTGTTATCATAATATTCTTTTTTTTTCCAAAAAATATTCATATAAAAATATATATTGAAATGACAATATGTCGACCGAATGCGCAATGCTTATGATTTCAATCTATTTTTAAATATTAATTTAAGATTTTAATAAATTAATTTAATTAATTAGCCAATCGATAATTTATTTATTTAATTATTTATGCTTTAAAAAATTTACCTTAACTTTGAAAAAGTATTCCACGTGAGTTAATCGTACGTTTAATGATGCTATCTATATAGTAATAATATTTATTGTCCTCGATGAAGTTATTTAAAATTTCATTCCTAAAATTAATTTAATTTAATTAATAAATTCGTAATTAATTTAATTTAATATATTTCGCTAATTATTTTACCTTGATCTCTAAGTGCATCTCATTATTCATAACTATGACAATAAATATTTATTGTTTTAAATGAAGTTAATTAAAATTCCATATTCTAGATCACATTCCTCTAAATAAAATTATTAAAGTATAAATAATATAAACTGATATGAATTCCAATTCCATATTTATTAAGTTGAGTCCAATTGATAATTTAATAGGGCAATTTATTTCTATTATTTAATAAGTATAAAAATAAATATTTAAAATATTCTTTAATTTTTACTAAAAATTCTAATATGATCTATGAACTTGTTCATCCCGACTTACCTTATTTTTTATTTTGATATATGTTTTCTGATCGAAAGAAATCGACCTTTTCCTAATCTTTCCCAAATTAGCACTTTGAATCGTAAATTCTTGACATATAGTTTAAGCACCGTTATGAGACTTTTGAAATTATAGAAAAATATTTTTCGAAATCAACAAGAGCTGATTGCATCAATCTGTGTTGGCAAATGACTTTGAAATGACCACATTTGTATGAAATATACATTTGACTTATATAATTAATTTATTGTTAATCTTCATCGATTAGATTTTTGTGTCAACTAGTGGTTAAAAACAATCTCTTAAGAAAAAATAGAATATTTTTTATATTTTTCTAATGAAACAAAGGAACGTGACGTGAATTCCATTGAAACATTATTTTATTCATATTGAAGTTAACAACACGACAAATAAATTAATTGAAGAAATTGGAATAATTTCTAAGAAAAAACTTGATTACCCGGCAGAATTTTTCTCCAATTGTGAATCAATAAATTGATTTTCTGCGGCTTTTTATCCATCTCCGTCTTAATAAGACATAATAATAATAATAATAATAATGTCCTTTAAATTTTTTGACAAATTATCTCAAGATTTTTCAGAACTTCTTAATGATGAGAAAGAATATAATGTTGTCATTGAAGTTGATAAAGAAGAAAATAAGAAATCTTTTACTTCGCACTCAGTTGTCTTACGTTATCGTTCAACCTACTTCACTAAAGAGTTAGAAAACATCGCTACGAATGAAAATCATGTCAAAACTATTATCAAACCAAATATTTCTGCTCAAATATTCGAAATTATTCTAAAGTAAGTTAAAAGAAAATTATTTATTACTTTAAATACTAAAACAACTATTTTTTAAGTATTTCGATACAAGATATACAAGATGATTCAAAATTAATGTATTTTATTATACAAATTTAATATAGATACATCTATGGGGGAGTTGTTAACATTGAAAATATAGAAACTAAACTCATTTATGAATTAATGATTGTTGCTAATGAATTGGAATTCGAAGAACTATCGGAAAAATTAGGAAGTTACCTAAAGCTTCTTGGTTAAGAACTCATTTCTCCCGTATTTATCATTCAATCTTCGATAGCAATTTAATAAATTCTACTGAATCTGAACAAAAGGAAGTAGCCGAAAATTCTACTAAAAGACGATTAGATTTGGATGAACCATCTACAGACTACCTGCATGATACAATAAAACTTCAATCAAAAAAAATAAAAACAACTACAAATAATTGTAATGAATTAAAAGGTTTGAACCGATTTTATAATGATATTATTACTAAACATCCAAATTTAATTTTTGAATCTGAAGATTTCACTTCACTCCAAGAAGCAGCATTAATTTCTATTTTGGAAAATGATAACCTTCAATTAGAAGAAATTAAAATTTGGGATTATGTTGTCAAATGGGGAATTGCGCAAAATCCAACTTTACCTAAAAATTTGGAAGAATGGTCTAAAGAAAATTTCAAGACTTTAAAAACAACTCTACAACAATGTTTACCGCTGATTCGTTATTTTCATATTTCCGAGAAAGATATTTGGGAGAAATTAAAACCTTTTAGAAAAATTCTTGGTTCGCAGCTTTGGGATGATTTAAATCAACGACTCATATTTCCAAATCAACCAGTTAAATCCCTTGTTTTACCAGCAAGAATTATTTCAAATCTTGAATTATTTCAAATCTTGAATTATTTCAAAATATAAATGAACGGATCTCAGACATAATCAACGAAGAACATGTAGCAGAAATTTCATCGTGGATTGATCGTAAATCAACCATTTACTCTTTAGCAAATGTACCATATAAACTTCAATTTATTCTTCGAGGAAGCAAAGATGGGTTTCAACCGAAAACATTTTGGAATATGTGTGGTGGGCATGCTGGCACGATTGTGATCGTCAAAGTAGCAGGAACTGATGAAATACTTGGAGGGTATAATCCCTTAGCTTGGGATAATACAAAAAAAGATTTTATGGAAACAAATGATAGCTTTATATTTTCATTGAAAAATGGGAATATTCAAAATTCAATTCTCAGCAGAGTTAAAATTGAAAAATGCGAGTTTGCTCTATTCTATTGTGGTCCTGATAAACAAAAGACTTGCGGCCCATGTTTTGGTTATGGGTAATTTTTAATGGAATCAAATGTTTCTGATTTTACTCAAGATAAACTATGTGAGAGTTATCGTCCTACTTTTTACGAAAAAGCCATTAGAACAACTAATGAAAAATTTTTTATCGTAGATTATGAATTATTTAAGATTGTTAAAAAATAATAACTTCAAATTCCAAATGTACAATTCATTTTTTATTTTATGTGTACTGCCATTTTGATGAAAATAAAATATATTTCATAATAAAGTCTTAAATAAATTGATATCTGAGAAATTATAAATTACTGAACTAAATACATGTCTTATTAAGATACTTAAATTTAAAGTAAATCTTAATAATTAATTCAAAGAATAAATTAATAAGAGCGCATTCAATTAAAGGAAGCGGAATAAAATCATGTAAGTCGATTCGTCTTCAACAGTAGTTGTTATATTACTGAATACATGTTGTTAAACTACGTAAATTATACTCCATTTTGATTCACCCTGAGAAAAGAGGTAATAAGGATAATATTACTTGTAATATTAAAAGTAGAAATAATTTTTTATTAAAAATAGTGATGATAATTTTAATAATACAATGATTATTACGCGATGTGATGTCATTATTAGAAGAAATTTCTCCTGAAAGATTATTGATAATTATGATGATGATTATAAAAGTTAAAATTTAGTAGAGATGAGTTAAAAGGACTACTACAAATATTGTTAACATCATCACCAATACAAATAATATACATCTTTTCATCCAACTGATTGTTTTTACATTAGGCTTCTTCCGAACTCCCTCCAATCCATTGCACGAACCCCAACTTTAAAAAATGTAACATATGTACCATGGCACAAAATAGCATCTGATTTATTTATCCTTCTTTACCAATAGAATGCAAATTCTGACTCCTGCAGGCAAGAATCTCTACAGTTATTTGTGTATCCCCGAAACCAGAATCTAAACCATCATTTTTAAAATGCTTATCTGAAAATATGCAATAATGATAATGATGATCCACTTTAAACTTTAGAAGAAAAGGTGACAAAAAAAATGAAATCATATTAAAATTAGTTTGGAGTTTTTTGGGAAAAAACAAAATGATCTTGTTGGATTTTTGAAAAAAAACAAAAAAAAAATTTTTTATTTTGTATTTTTCACTTTGATAAATAAAAAGGATGGAATTTATTTTTTATTACCTCCTTTGTGAAATGCGCAGGAATAAATAAATAAATTAATTAAATATATAAATTAAATAAAATAAAATAAATAATAATGATTATCTATTGTGTTTTGTAAAACATTTTTCCGGAGAAAAAATATTTATCCACCTTTGCAATATATATATATTTATTTATTTTTAAACTTTTTTTATAACCAAAAATATCACAACACCACACCCCTTACAAAAAAGAAAAAAGGAAATAATATAAACCAATTATTTTAATTATTTTTTATTTATTTATTATCCACCTTCACGAGTTATACATATATATTTATTTTTAAAATTTTTTTTAATAAACAAAATAATTTAATCTAAACATATAGAAAATCATTATTATTTATATTATTTATATATTTATTTATATCATTGTATCGTAACAATTTTTATCAGTTCCCGGAGAAATAAAATATAAATTTTTTTTCTTTGATTCATTTTACATTTTGATAAATATCATTTCCTTCTTTTTTTTCATTTTCTTTGAATTATTAAATATAAAGTCATGAATTTAATAAAATTCTTGGTTTAAATATTTATTATTTGTTATATTAATAAATTATACAATCAATCATTTGTATAAATCTTAATCTCTTAATCAATATATTTAAACATTACTATTACATTAAAGATTATTTACAACCTTTTATTTTAATTTAATTGTATACGTATGTATAAATTTTAATTACATGGCGGTGACAAAGTCGTCATATCCAAAAACATCTAGTTACCTTATAAGAAAGAGATTTATGAGAAAATTTTATTTTTTGGAAATTACAAAAACAGTTGGTGGCATAATGTCACACAATAGTACTTTACATTAGCATTTTTTTTTAAACGATTAAATAAAGCAATAGAAAATGTACTAGTAAAAAAATTATATTTTTTATTTCTTTCACTATGTTTTTTTTTGACTAAATGTATTTTTCATATAAATTATTGGGTCGTTCACATCCGGTCCTAACTAATCGCGATGGAAAACTTGTAATAGAAATTGGTAATTAAATTGGAGATTTTTGTTATTTTTTTTCTATGTTTTTTTTTATTGGAGTAGATTAAAAAAATTTTTAAATTCCGAACTTATATAGTTTTAAATTATGATTTTATAAAAGAACCAATAAAATTATTATTTCTGAACTTCGTTTTCGATATAGAATTAAAAATGTGTAACTAATCCCATCCTAGCAAGTAACTAATTCTAATTCCAAAGCTATCCCTAAAATCAATTACCGATAATCTTATTCAAATACCAAGAGTTCAGGTTGAGGCATATTATGAAATATTAAATTAAATTATTTAAAAAAATTTTATACAGGTATATCTATAGCAAATTATTGATACAGAATAATATGGATACCAAAACTATGTTTAAATTGATGATTGTTGCTAATGAGTTGAGTTGGAATTTGAGGAATTATCGATAAATTAGAAAATCGTCTTATTGAGTCCAAAGTTTCTTGGTTGAGAATTCATTTCGTTTTAGTTTATCATTTAAAAATTTAGTAATGATTTTTTTTTTTTTGAATCTGCAGACTTCTCTTCATGAATTTTGCATAATAATAAAATACGGAATACTTTAAGATTAACAAGATCATCTAAAAAATTATTAATTCAAAGAATTTGGGTAATTTTTTTATTTATTATTGTTATTTATTTTATAAAAAAAATGAAATGATATTTCAGTTCAAATATTTCAGGNATCCCTAAAATCAATTACCGATAATCTTATTCAAATACCAAGAGTTCAGGTTGAGGCATATTATGAAATATTAAATTAAATTATTTAAAAAAATTTTATACAGGTATATCTATAGCAAATTATTGATACAGAATAATATGGATACCAAAACTATGTTTAAATTGATGATTGTTGCTAATGAGTTGAGTTGGAATTTGAGGAATTATCGATAAATTAGAAAATCGTCTTATTGAGTCCAAAGTTTCTTGGTTGAGAATTCATTTCGTTTTAGTTTATCATTTAAAAATTTAGTAATGATTTTTTTTTTTTTGAATCTGCAGACTTCTCTTCATGAATTTTGCATAATAATAAAATACGGAATACTTTAAGATTAACAAGATCATCTAAAAAATTATTAATTCAAAGAATTTGGGTAATTTTTTTATTTATTATTGTTATTTATTTTATAAAAAAAATGAAATGATATTTCAGTTCAAATATTTCAGGCATTATTTATTTTATTTCATGATAATTTAGAAATAAGGTTGTAAACATTAATTTAACAGCTATCTTGAATTATTTTAATAATAACAGTAAAAACAGGCATAATAAAGGTGATAGTAATAATGATAATAATAATGAATAATAATAAAAAATAATAATGATAGTAATAAGATGAAATACAGAATTTTTACATGCGGAAACCATATTTGTCACATTAACTTGCACGTAGGGATTAGTGTATTTATCACCATGTGTCACACCCTTCGAATATCAATTTTTAGGACTTAGATGTAGATAAAACATATCGATGTATTTTCCAGGAAATTTAAAATATCACGTGAGGACGAAAATTCTTTTCCAATCACCTGGTCATTATTAAACATGTGTTTTATTTTATTGGTTGAAAATCACTGGTGTTGAACAGATTTAAAAATGTACTTCCTTGACTTTTTATAGGAATTATTGCTAATAATGACCTTTGGTGTCACCACATTCGCATTGCATTTACAATTTCCTTAATAAATTTGTGTAGTATGAAAATCCAATTTTTCATTCCAAAAAATGTCTAGTAAAAAAGTTTGGTTTGAAAGTGCCATAAAAAATAATTATATTAAAAATTTTGATTATACCAAATTTGAAAATATTAAACGAATTGCAAGCGGAGCATTTGGTACGGTCTATCGTGCTAATTCATTAAATTTAAGAAAACTTGTTGCATTAAAATGTTTGCATGAAGATGACGAATTATTTTATGAAAAATTTGTGAAAGAGGTAAAAAATAAATTCTTTGTTCTCATTAATATATATATTTTCGAGATGAAATTAAAATTTAAATACTTTTTTTTTTTTTGGAACCACAGTTAACCAATATCCTGGCTGTAAATAACCATGACAATATTATTAACTTTTATGGAGTCAGTCTAGGTACGTTATTTATTAAATAAAAATAAATATTATCATCAAATAAAATTATTATTATTTAATGGAAAATATTATTATTTAATAAAAAAATATTATTTAGATCCTTCAACAGAGACGTACTACCTAGTGTTGCAATATGCTAAAGATGGTGACCTGAGGACATATTTACGAAATAATTTCAATAGACTTGATTGGAAAATCAAAATTAAAATGGCTAAAGATATTACAAGTGGTCTATACTGTATTCACGAAGAAAATATAATTCATAAAGATTTAGTAAGTATATAAGTATATATTATGTATAATAATAATTATATTAATTATAATTATTAATTGTATATATAAATTCATTTACTTTAATAGCATTCAAAGAACATTTTAGTTCATGAAGGAACCCTATTGATTACGGATTTGGGATTATCTCAACCATTAGATACCAATTCAATTTCCATGGGAGGTGGAATGGTTGCATATGCTGATCCAGAATATTTACGAAGTCAAATGAAAAAAAAAAGAAATAAACCTTCAGATATTTATAGCTTAGGGGTTCTTTTTTGGGAACTATCATGTGGAAGACCTCCATTTAATAATTCCACAAGTTTAGAAATATGTAGAATGGTTATTTCTGGCAAAAGAGAAAATCCTATTAACGGAACACCAAAAGATTATATCAACATATATTCAAGTGCATGGAAAGATGATCCAAATCAAAGGCCAACTATTAAAAATATTTTTGATTCTCTTGAAAATATAAAATTGGAAAATATATATAATGGTCCTAATGACAATCAAGAAGCTTATATTAATAACCAATCTCAAGCTTCGATGGATGCATTCAGTAAAGATTCCGTATCTCAAGCTTCAATGGGCGAATTCAATAAAGATTCAGTATCTTTTTCTTCTTCATTTACTACACCAAATTGGGGGGAAGTTACAGGTATTTCTTCACGATAATATTTATTAAATCAAAATTAATTTATAAAAATACTTGTGGTTCTCTTGAAATATTTTAATGAAAATATTCAATTTATTCAATTAGAAGTTTCACAAGTTTCTATCGAAAACATTAAAGATCAAACTCTAACTGATTTAGCAAATCCGAAAATCACAGGTTTTTTTTTTTAATTATTAATCAATTTATTATTTTTAATGATTAATCAATTTATAATTCTAAATTATTTAAAGGTATTGATAATTCAAGTATCCACAAAAATAATTCGAGTATTTCAATATTTCATAGTTGAATTATTTAACACATTATTTGTTAAAATTGTTTTATATTTTAAACAAAAATAATTGTTTGAATCAATAGTGTAAGTGAGTGCTTTAAATCCGAAATAAAAAATTTGAAGTTAATTCAACTCAAATAATATTACTTATATATTGTTTCTACAGGGCGTAAGTATTGAAATCTATAATCACGCATGATCAAAATTTCAAGCTAATTCAACTTCAACAATATTTCTTTAATCAATTATATTTACAGGAGGTAAGTACCTTAGATTTATTATAATTATTAAAATTAAGATCACTATATTAATTCAATATTAATTAACGCTTCTATAATTTATTATCACATTTTTATAGGGGGTGTGTATTTTAAATTTGTAATCATTAAAACAAAATTTTTATTTCGACATCCATTTATGTTCTTCTAATCAATTATCAATAAATTGTATGAACACACATTATAATTAAGGCCGTGAGTATTTAAATTCATAATAATAATAAAATCAAATTCAAAACTAATTTATTTCAAAAAACATTTCTCTAATTAATTATAATTCAATTTCATGTCATGTTTGCAGGGCGTAAGTATTTAGATTCTTAAACAAAGTTTTAGGCTTATTAAATATTTTTTAATTCATTACTAATTCATATTAATTTACATGAATCACATTACTCACATTATTCATATAATATTATAGGGAGTAAGTATTCATATTTAGCTAATTAATCATCAAATGACATTTCTCTATTAATTAAAATATTTATTAATCAATAAATTGCGTGTACATTTTATTCCAGAGAGTAAGTATTTAGATCTATAATTATTAATAACACTTCACTTTTCCAATTAATCTCAATTAATTACACATTATGTTATTATAGGGAGTGAGTATTTAAGTTCATGATTATTAAAATTAAAATTTCAAGTCAATTATCAAAGCCAATGTTTCATTAATTAAATATCAAATAAAATTTAATTGATCAACCATTAAATATTCGCATACACTTTATGTTACAGAGAGTAAGTATTTTGATTAATTTAATACTAAATGTGTTTTATAATTTGATTCAATATCATATAATAACTCTCTAATCAATTATAAATTAATAAACATAAATTATGTTATAGCGAGTGAGTATCTAGATTCATAATTATTGAAATCAATTTAATTCAATATCATATAACAATTCTCTAATCAATATAAATTATATTACAGTTTGTGAGTATTTAATTTTAGAATTATTGAAATCAATGTTTTAATATTATATAACAATTCTCAAATCAATAATAAACTAATCAATATAAATTATATTACAGTCCGTGAGTATTTAATTTTAGAATTATTGAAATCAATGTTTTAAATAACAATTCTCTAATCAATAATAAACTAATCAATATAAATTATATTACAGGACGTGAGTATTTAATTTTATAATTATTGAAATCAATGTTTTAATTTTATATAACAATTCTCTAATCAAGAATAAACTAATCAATAAAAATTATATTACAGATCGTGAGTATCTAATTTTATAATTATTGAAATCAATGTTTTAATATTATATAACAATTCTCTAATCAATAATAAACTGATCAATATAAATTATATTACAGCGAGTGAGTATTTAATTTTAGAATTATTGAAATCAATGTTTTAATATTATATAACAATTTTCTAATCAATAATAAACCAATCAATATAAATTATATTACAGCGTGTGAGTATTTAATTTTAGAATTATTGAAATAAATGTTTTAAATAACAATTCTCTAATCAATAATAAACTAATCAATATAAATTATATTACAGCGAGTGAGTATTTAATTTTATAATTATTGAAATCAATGTTTTAATTTTATAATTATTGAAATCAATGTTTTAATATTATATAACGATTCTCTAATCAATAATAAACTAATCAATATAAATTATATTACAGTTCGTGAGTATTTAATTTTATAATTATTGAAATCAATGTTTTAATATTATATAACAATTTTCTAATCAATAATAAACCAATCAATATAAATTATATTACAGCGCGTGAGTATTTAATTTTAGAATTATTGAAATAAATGTTTTAAATATCAATTCTTTAATCAATAATAAACTAATCAATATAAATTATATTACAGTTCGTGAGTATTTAATTTTATAATTATTGAAATCAATGTTTTAATATTATATAACGATTCTCTAATCAATAATAAACTAATCAATATAAATTATTTTACAGGATGTGAGTATTTAATTTTATAATTATTGAAATCAATGTTTTAATATTATATATCAATTCTCTAATCAATAATAAGCTAATCAATATAAATTATATTACAGCAAGTGAGTATTTAATTTTATAATTATTGAAATCAATGTTTTAATGTTATATAGCAATTCTCTAATCAATAATAAGCTAATCAATATAAATTATATTACAGCAAGTGAGTATTTAAATTCATAATTATTGAAGTCAATTTAATTCAATATTATTTAACAATTCTCTAATCAGTATCATATATAAACTAATTAACATAAATTATATTACAGGGAGTGAATTTTTAGATTCATGAGCTTGATCTCCAGTTCAGAATATTATCCTAGACTCTATTTTTTTAAAATATGATTGGCTCTTTATGTGACACAACAGATCTTTATTAACGAGTCAAAAAAATATATCAACAAGGATAAATTTTTGACATTCTACTACTACATATTCTTTCTTTAAAATTTACATATTTCAAAATCTGTTAAATAAATTATTACTCTTGAGAAAAATATCTATCTTTTACAAAAATAGATATTTAAATAATTGAATACTTATGAACAAATTTATTCAATATCAAAATGTTAAAATAACACAGTGAGATTATAAAAGATCTAAAAATTCATGGGTGAAACTATTTACAAAAACAGGAATCCTTGTATTTATAAGCCAGAATTGCATTTGAGTGCTTTAAATCTACCTAAATAAACTTTGTTTAGTGACTTGAAGATGGTTTACCTTAACAAAAGTATTTGAATTATATTTCAAAGTTTTAAAATTGATAAAAATTCATAAATATGAAAACATTTATCATTTGATCTATTTACAAGCTGGCCTTATTAAAAGTGCATGTCTTATGTTTATATCATTATTATATTGTAATTGTACAATAGTTGTATTGTTGTGTCTACATTTGTTATAAAAATATTCATGAAATTAAAAAATCAATTTTCTGTGTTTATAATCTATATAATCTATATAATAATACACAGTGGTGAGATAAAAAAGCATTTCCATTAGCTAGAGATAAAAATACATTTCTACTGGTTAGATAAACAAGCTTTCCTATTGGCTATTACGGCTATTACTGTGTGCTCAACGGCACGGGAATTCTCTAGTTTTTATATAATGCCTGGAAATTTATAAAATCATTATTCCAATTTTGTATCAAATTTGTTGATTTTGTCCAGAAATAATTTATTGTCTTGTTAATTATTAAAATAATAATATATCATTGATAATTGGATAATAGATTATCAAAATACAGTCTGACCTCTCTATAGTCACACCCTGTATAGTCACATCATATAAAAACCTCTTTATAGTCACCCTTTCACACAAAACCAGCACCTATTAATGCCAGTGTTGTCATGGGACATATTTGGGACAAAATTGGGACAGTTGGGACAATAAAAAAAATAATAATAATTCAAAATTTTATTATAAAAACTTACCTTAATGTTCTAAATAAAAATGCTTAGAATCTAATTTTATATATAAATATATATCTTTAAAGATTAAGTATAAGTAGGAACATGTTTGGGACAAAGGTAGTACAAAGATGGGACAAGTTAAAAAAGGCCTGGGACATGTCCTGTGTACAACACTGATTAATGCTACATAAAAAAACCTCTCTATAATCACAGAGTTTTTATAGTCACACCCTTTGAAACCAATACTTAATAATACTTTATAAAAAAACCTCTATATAGTCACAACCTCTTTATAATCACCTATTTATTTTTTTACCAATGGTGTGACCATATAGAGGTCAGACTGTATTTACACTCCGTAGGTCATGATAGTTACTTAAATACCCGAAATTATAGGATTGGTTGTATTAACGAATACAATTAAAATAAGGTTATAATCGTGAACGTTTAATTATATTAGTGATTAGAAACAGGTAGCGTTCTACAGTAAATAATTTTCAATTTTAATATCCATATATGTTAGGTAAAGTTAATCCTTCGACTTGAAGGTGTTCCATGAAAAAAAGATGAGAAATGTTTACTTTGAACTAAAGATTTTTTTTTCTTTCCGTTCTCCTTGCATTGATTTTTTTTTTGTTTAAAAAATTCTAGATTTTTTCATTATTTTATAAAAATAATAAATAGTTGGGGTTTTTTAATGAAAATTGCTCCTTTTTTTTTATTTATTTTCTATTTTCAATTTGGATTATAAAATAAAAAATAAATATCATTTTATTTATTTTTTGTGCGTTCCATGGCACAATCTTTAGTATCAATAGTATAAATGTAAAACTTGTTAACAATTTTTTGCATCATTAATGTTTTTAGACTTAATAGGAAGATAAAATACAATGAAGAAAGAAAGTAGCAATTAGAGAATATGAAAGATATTTATAAGTACTCATGTTAATATTTTATTAACTTATTATATTAATCAAAATTAAATTATGATTAAATTATGAGAGCAACAAAGCAACACTAAAGTAGAGTTAAGTGACTTTTAAATTTTCCGCTAGCAAATTATTCCATGCACTTCTATATTTATTGATTGATACTAATAGCTATTCCATGAATAACTATTAATTGGAATAGTATTCTCCTATGCCATGGCGATTATATGATATCCTTCTATATCTAATTGAACTCCACTCCATATTCTTCAATAGCTTTAAAAATTTTATCACTTAATATTCGTGTTTGTCCTGCACGTTTTACAATAATCTTTTTATTTCCTCTTTCTCCTTTACAACACCAACCTTCAAACCCTTAAACTATCAGCACTAAATATTCGCATTCTAATTTCAATAGTTTCAAGTGATTACATTTTCGGCCATTTTGCATAATAATTCATTATCATCAAATCTTCTGTTTCCTTAATTCATTAAAATTATTATTAGATCTTTCTTGTGTAATAATAAATTTAAAATCAGTAATATAGAATTTTAACAGTATTATTGCAATTTAATATTGAGTTATTATTACGATAGATATATTAAATGAAGTAAAATATTTAACATTATGAATCTGAATCAAATAATAACTGACAAAAGAATAATTTCAATAATAATACACTATCTGCTCTGCTGTAGATAGAGTGTCTAATAAAAATATTTATTTACATTTTGATTTTATTTAAATATTTTTATGGATAAAATATCATTTAAAATTAATTTGAATCTCTAAATGACATTAATATTTCTTGCTTAAATGAGGTTAATTAAAACTCTATATTCTCGATCATATTCTTAAAATAATCTAACTTAATTTTAAAGTATAAATGAATTTATTAAATAAATCAACAATATATTTTCTATAATTCAAACTTATATTGTGGTTAATTATAATAAATTAATATGCAGTCTCATTTTCATGTTAGCTTCTATTATTTAATAATTATATGTCACGTTATTCTTTAATTTTTACAAAAAATGATAATATAATCTGTAAATTTCCTTTAGATCTAAACTTGTTCTTCTTGACTTACCCTTGTCTGACTTTTGATTTTGAACCCTGTTTGCTAATTTCAAAAAAAATTAACCTTGTTCCCAAATTAGCACCTATTACTGTATATTCTTGACATAGAATTTAATTTTAAAACTTACAAAAAAATTATACTGTATGCTCAATGCTTTGCTTTATGATACAATATTTCACTTTATTGAAAATTAAATACATAGATACAGTATATACAATATTAAAGACATAATGTTCATAAAATTTCTTATGAAATACAAAGTGATAAAATGCTTATGCAACAATTTTGTAACACTCGTGTACAATCAAAATGGACAATAATTATAAACTCACATTAGATAATAGTTAGACAAGAAATATTCATATACAGATAATTCTAATTATAAAGTTAGTGGAAACTCAAGCGACAAAGTAGTTAAATGGAAAAAAAAATAATAAAATGATAGCTAAAGTTAACCGAAAATAAAATAGTTAAATATCTAAAAGAAATGATGTTGGTTAGTATAAGGAAACATTATGATAAATTTCGCTAAAACATAAAAACAGATGTAAAGCAAACGTGCATGGTTGATGGATGGATATTGTTATTATTATTATTGGCGGAAAAAACATCCATATAAATAAAAAACAAAAAGTTATTAAAGATTAAAAAGACATAGTTACATCTAAGAGGAAGAAAATAAAGTTCATTTTCTTTATTTTCGTGTCGCGAGAGGAAGAAGTGAAAAAAAAGGTTCGACCAATTATTGATCTTGCTTATGATTATATAATGATCATTAAAAGTTTCACGTGGATGGTCATTCATCCATAATTTTCATTTGCTAAAACATCTAAATCTTTCAAGAGAATAATCGAAGATCCTGATTTTATTGCTTTTTTAATCAATAATATTACTATCATTAAATGAATATTATAATCGTTGTCTTCTTCGCCATTCTCTTCCCTACTAAATGTCAGCAAGCAAAAGTGTAAAGGGAATTCGGAAAATTAATGAGAAACAAAAACTCACTACTTTGAACACTTTACATATGGATGAATGATGATGGTAGTAAAATAGGACCTTTACATAACTATAAAGTGAAAAGTAACATTTAAGAAAATAGGATTTTTATTATGAGATTCCAAAGTTAAAATTAATAAATTTTGGAATAATAGTACTAACTATTTTTAAGTATGGCGTAAATTTGTGTAAAATTAAAAACGAGTGATCAATTACTTTATATGTTTAAACGTGGCGTAGTTGCCGCATTTCATTCCATTCATTCATTCATTTTCTCAATATATATATAATAACGAAAATTTCAAATGTCTCAAAGAAAAAAAGCTAATAGAACAAAATATGATGATGATATTTCATTTTATCACTATTCGAAATTTAAAAATGTAAAATTAATTAATAAAAATGTTAAAAATGTTTATAAAGCTAAAATAGGTTCTCGGCGAAAAAAAATTGTAGTGACTCTTAAATATATTTCTCTAAATAATAAAATTACTTTAAATAATTTTATAAATGAGGTGAGTTGACTTTTAAATACTACAAATAAATTATTTGTTATTTTTAGTATATTTTTTTTTTACTATTTATTTATTTAGGTTAAAAGACATCGAGAATTGGAAAATAATGATAGCATTCTTAAGTTTTATGGCATTACTAAACAAGGTAAAAACTAATATAAAATAATTAACATTTATCAATAATTAATTTTAATTTAATTATAATTAATTTATTAATACAGAGGATACCAACAATTATATGATTGTTCTTAATGAATGTTCTCTTCGTCAATATTTGAAAACTAATTTCCAAAAAATGAATTGGAATGCAAAATTAAATATCGCAAACCAAATTGCAAATGTTTTGATGTTTTTACGATCTAATGATATCATTAATGGAAAATTGGTAATTGCTTTTTTTAAAATATTCTTATTTAAAAATTAATTTCATAATTTAATTTTTTTTTTTGAAAAAATTAATTATTTAATTAGAACTCTGAAAATATTCTTATTCATAATGGGATCATTAAATTTAATGCTTTCGGATTAAAAAATTTCTTTTCCGATTCTTTAAATTTCCTTACAAATAATCCTGGCTCAACACAATACATGGATTCTCGAAATTTGGAACTCTTCAGCAAGATTGGTAAAAATAAGAGCTCTGATATTTTTGGTCTAGGAATTATTCTTTGGGAGATTTCTAGTGGCAGTCCACCTTTTGAAATGGAATCCTCGTTAAATGTCGTCGATTTGTTAAACAATATTATAAAAGGCAAAAGAGAAATAGCTATACCCGGAACACCTCGTAAATACAAGGAAATATACACTGGTATAAATTTAAATAATTTATTAATATCGTTTATCTTGTTTACATAATAAATTGTTATATCTTAACAGATTGCTGGAGACACAATGGAGACTCAAGACCAAATATTTCTCAAATTGTTAAAAATCTTTCTGAAATCATTATTTCTGATGTAAGCGTACAACCTTATAATGTCACAGATGTTGAATATACGTAAGTCGTTTTTTTTTAATTTATTTAAATGTTGCGAACATCTATTAAATATAAAATTTTTATTTTTTATTAAGACAAAATGAAGAACCTGAAATTAAACCTGATTCTCCTTTTTTTGATGTCCCGAAGGAAACGACTGAAGTTAATGTGTTTATTAAGGACTTATTTGGATTTCTCATTGATTTATTTACTAGACAGTTTCGAGAGATTCGGCCAATTACGATCAAAAATTACATTAGAGAACACAAAAAGAATCCAGTTAAAATTCTTTACGCTATGATTCGCCATCCATCTTATTATTGGTTTACGAGCTTAATAGGATTTTTTTACCAGCATGGCATCGGGACTGTTGCTGACAATCAAATGGCATTTAAATTCTTTAATTTAGCAGCCAATTATACTTCCTCTTCTAATTCTTCATCCTTAAGGACTATATACAATATCAACAAAGAAATTGGAATGATCTCTATTGCCTATGTGTATTTATATGGGTTAGGAGTTGACAAGGATAAAAAAAAGGCTTTTCAGATTTCTAAAAAACTTGCTGATAAAGGGTCACTTATGGCTTCGAATATTGTAGCATATTGTTATTATAATGGGTCCGGTGTTAGAGAAAATGATGAAAAAGCATTTGAATTACACTTGAAATCTGCAGAAAAAGGCTTTCTTGGCGCACAATCAAATGTTTTCGTGTGTTATCAAAATGGAATAGGAATATCAAAAGATGGAGTTCAAGGGTTTCAATGGATTAGAAAATCTGCGCTTGCTGGAAATATTACTGCAATGGGTTACGTCGGGGATTGTTATGCCGGAGGTGTAGGCGTTTGTAAAGATGAAAAAGAAGCATTTAAATGGTATCTGAAGGCTGCTGAAAAAGAACACAATACGGCTCAGCATGATTTAGGATGTTGTTATAAAGATGGTGAAGGAATTGTTAGGGATAATAAGAAAGCATTTGAATGGTTTAAAAAAGCTGCAGAAAATAATTTTGCTGACAGCCAATACATGATTGGAAAATTCTTATATGAAGGATGTGGAACTAAGAAAGATATCATAAAAGCTATCTACTGGCTAAATAAAGCAAATGAAAATGGAAATACAGATGCTGATGTATTATTAGATGAGATATTCTTTGATATGTTGTTCTAGTTAAAAATAAAAAAAAATTTTAATTAAATATTTCCTTTACAGTATGACACTATTTTTTATAAATAAAATATATTTATTGGTTAAATTATTTTTCATATGCATTAGATCCTTGTTATTTTTATTAGCTGTCAGTATAATTATTGGAATTTGTGTTAAAATATATCTTTATCTTATTAGAAACCAGAACTCAATAAGATGATTTTTAATTTAGTGGATAATTAGCATCAATGAATCAATAATTTTTCATAGATTCAATCAAATAATTAGATAGTCAAGTGTGTAATAAAGATTTTTATTTATTTTGTTCTTGATCAACTTTTATAATAGCATTATTGTATATTCTTTTTATAATTATGTGAATAATAAAAATAAAAAAAAAGTAAGTTAGCGAAATTGAAGGAAATTAATGTAGAGTAATATTTTTAAATGAATTAAATAATAACATTGAACAAAGAATACTTTTGAAGATAAATAGTATATAAAAATAATATAAAACTACTTTGACCAAAATTTAATTTTTAGACATAAAATATAAATTTTAGTAAACATAAAGAAAATTTCTCGTGCCTTCGCAAATTAAAAAAATTTCAGTTTTCGAATTGAGAACACAATGTGATTTTTTACTACTTTGACAAAATTCTATCAAAATTTTGAACAAACCTATTTTATTTCACTGTCTGCTTAGATTTTTTTTAAATGAAATTAATTTCCGCAATAGTTTGTTTAATATAATTGTAAAAAAGAATAAAAAATAAGTAAAATAAAGATCTCATTACGAAATCGCAAGTATTGAAAAAATAACAAAATAATAAAGATCATAAACATGGAATTCATCTATCAATTCAAGTATCAAAAAGAAAAACGTAATATATTTGTGAATCCACCCCCAAGAAAGAAATTGGTAAAAATGTAATAAATACAAAAGAAGCTACCTTATTTATCTGAAATTCGAACCAAGACGTAAGAAATACATCAGGAAACCGCAATATACGTAATATTACAAGACCTACGCATATTTACGTAAATTTACGCACGTAATATTATAAATTACGTAAACTTACGAACTTACGAGCGTAGATTTACGTATATTGCGGTTTCCTGATGTACTAATAATAATAAATTAATTAATTAATTAATAATTTGGCAATTAGGATTCCATTATCATTAAATATTTAGTATTTCTAAATTGTATAAACTAAAGATTCAAGTTAATAAAATGCTCCTGACCACGAATATAATTGAAATTATTGATGACACCATATGTTACTTTTTTCTTATCAATCCAAGGTAATAATTGATGATGTAATTTGAAAAGTGTATTCACGATTTGGAAGGAATAATTTACGAGGTAGTAAAATTGTTGGGATAATCCAATAATGCCTTCACTGGAAATTTGAAAATATCGAACGTAAACATCGCGTTGTTTTTTAAAACTTGAAAATCCTTCCAAGTTTTATCCTAATTTAGCCAAGAAGATTGGTTATTAACAAGAAAAGTTAACCAATCCTTCAAGTTGAAATCAAAAATTATTGAACGTAGCTCTATAAATATATCTATTAAATATTTAATTAATTACATTAATGTTTATTTTATTTATAATTTAGCACATGTCAAAAACTTTAGTGGTTCACTTCTGTAACACACAAAACTGGTGAAGTGTTACATCAATAATAACACTCTGGCGATCATATGCACCTAAATAAAGGATTTAATTTAATTATTTGTCATACAGACAATCATTAAATATTGGTCTTCTTCAATCATTAGCGAAAAAGAAAAAAAAATGCCTTTTAAATTCTTTGACAAGTTATCTCAAAATTTAATTGAACTACTGAACGATAAAGATGATTACAATGTAATCATTGAAGTTGAAAACAATGAAAAATCATTTACGGCACATTCAAACATATTAAAATATCGATCAACATATTTCCGTAAAGAGTTAGAAAATATTCAGCCAAATGAAAATAATATTAAGACCATCATTATTAAATCAGGTATATCTGCTAAAATTTTTGACATTTTTCTCAAGTAAGTTTCTATTAATAATAATAATAATACTACTACCTTGTTTTTATTATTTTTATTAATACATTTTTTTATTTATTTTTATTTTATGTAGATATATTTACGGAGGAATTGTTAATTTGGAGAACGTAGAAACCAGATTTATTTTTGATTTAATGTTAGCGGCTAATGAATTTGAACTCAAGGAATTAACTAACAGATTAGAAATTCATCTCATTGATATTGAATCTTCTTGGTTAAAAACATATTTTTCTCTTATTTATCGTACGATTTTTGATAAAAATGACTTTAAAGATTTAGAAAATTATTGTAATGATATGATTGTCAAGTATCCGAATCTTATTTTTGACGCAGATGACTTTACTTCTCTTCCAGAATCTATTCTGGTATCTCTTCTCAAGCAAGATGAATTGCAAATGGAAGAAGTTAAAATTTGGGATTATGTTATCAAATGGGGAATTGCTCAAAATCCTACTCTCCCTACAAACCTTGGAGAATGGACCAAGGAAAATATTAATACATTAAAAACTACATTGCAACAATGTCTGCTGCATATTCGTTATTTTCATCTTTCAGCTAATGAAGTCAAAGATTCAATTAAGCCTTACAAAAGTATTCTTGATAAACAACTTTGGAAAGATATCAATCATCATTTATCATTTCCCAAACGACAAGTAAAATCAATTATTTTACCCGCAAGAATTTTTTCAATAATCATTTCTAAAGAACATGCCGCAGAAATTTCTAGTTGGATTGATCGTAAAAAAACTATTTATTCAACGAAACATATTCCTTATGAATTTGAATTAATTCTATGTGGAACTAGAGATGGGTTATCTCCCCAAACATTTTGGGATATTTGCCATGGTCATGAAAAAACAGTTGTGGTAGTAAAAGTTGAAGGGTCTGATGAGATACTAGGAGGTTATAATCCGTTAGCATGGGATTGTGAAAATAGTACATGGATACATACAAAAGATAGTTTCATTTTCTCATTAAAAAATGGCAAAATTAGAAATTCGATTCTTAGTAGAGTAAAAGATACCAAATATGCAATTTGTAATTTGCCCAAAAGTTATCAAACGAGTGTTGGTCCACATTTTGGAGATTTTTACTTATATAGCGAAGAATCTGACTTCTCTTTAGATAGTAAAAATTACTATTTCAAGCTTCATTATGAAAAACCCATAAGAACTTCATCAGTTTGCTTTTCTATTGTTAATTATGAAGTATTTAAAATTATCAAAAAATCTTAAATAATTAGAAAATATTTATTTTTGTATTTATAGACTAAACTTGCATTCATTTTTAAAAGTTTACATTTCTTTTCGACTTAATTAATAATCCATCCGCCAATAGTGTGCTTTCATTTAAAACTTTTTAAATTTAAATTATATAATTTTTTTATGACAATTCTGAGATATAAACTATTTATTTATTGAATTAAATTACGTAAAAATTATTTAACTTTAATTGTATGAAAATAAGCTTTACTGCGTCACAAAATTTGTATTAATAAAGTATAAGCTAGAAAGCTCAAAATTGTGCATATATACTTTAAAACTGTATTTTAATATTATCAAAAAATATTTACAATAATAATTATAAATTATAAAATATTACGAAATTTAAATTTAAAGAATTTGAAGATAAAACAAAGTTTATGTTTTTTAAATAAATTTTTAAAATTAATAATATTTGAAACTTATTACATGTTAAACGATAATTTTGCACTGGACAATTTAAATGAAGTGTGTTCAATTTATTCCATAACTTGAATTTGTTTATATTTTCGCTATTTTAAATTAAAAATGTTCAAAAGACATCGATTTATGATAAATTAAATGACATCACTGAACAAGGTAAAAATATTTAATTATTAAGATATTTATTTAAAATATTATTTATTTTTATAGAGAATGATAACAATTGTATGATTATTCTTGAATATGTTAATGAAGGTTCTCTTCGCAATATTTGAAAACCAATTGGAATGCAAAATTAAATCTCGCAAAACAAATTGCAGATGTTTTAATATCATTCATAGGAAATTCGTAATTATTTTTTTAAAAAATATTTTAATAAATAAATTCCATAAATAAATTATTTTTAATTAGAACTCTGAAAATATTTTTATTCATAATTGGATCATTAAATTAAATGTTTTCGGATTGACAAAAATTAATCTTGATCCAATACAACATATGGATCCTAAACATTTGGAACTCTTATCAAAAATAAGATTTCTGATATTTTTGGTCTGGGAATTATTTTTTGGGAGATTTCTAGTGGTAATCCTCCTTTGAAATGTAAATGTCGTCGATTTGTTAAACAATATTGTAAAAGGCAAAAGAGAAATGGCTATGCCCGAAACACCTCGTAAATACAAGGAAATATACACTGGTATAAATTTAAATAATTTATTAAAGTCGTTTATTTTGTTAACATAATAAATTGTTATATTTCAACAGATTGCAGGAACCACAATAGAAATTCACGAACAGATATTTCTCTCATTATTTCTAATGCAAGCGTTGAATTTAGAACACTTCAATCACAGCCTTATAATGTCACGGACGGATCAAAGAATTTAAATATGTAAGTTATATTTTTTAATGTATTTAAATATTCAGAACATTTATTAATTCGCGATCCGCGTAACAACTGGACAAATTTAACCGTAAATTATACTGTTTTTTTTATCATTTTAGAATCCTACTTCCTTCAAACAAAAGTGTGAATTTTTTAAAAAAAATAATAAAAATTAATAATATGATCAGTAAAATATGTTATTTGGCTACTTTTAGAATCATATAAGAAGAAACAAAAATTTATTTGAAAAATTTACTATGGTTTTTGGATTCCATTTTGCTAATAAATATTACGTATATTACACACATCCTAAATTTTTATTAATGAAATTGTCTGGTTGTTACATAGATCACGAATTAAATATAAAATTCTTATTTTTTATTAAGACAAAATGAAATTAAACCTGATTCTCCTTTTTTGATGTCACGATGTGTTTATTAAGAATTTGTTTGAACTTCTCATTTATTTGTTCATTACGATCAAAAATTATATTAGAGAACATAATAAGAATCCAGTTGAAAATTCTATCTGAAATCATTCGCCAACCATCTATATTGGTTTTTTAAATAACAGTATTAATTATGTTAAGCCGTCATTCGTAATACAATGCAAACTTAAATTATAAAAGGTTGTTAAAAAAGGCAAATAATTCATTAAGCGTTTCACAAGGTAAATATTTTTATTTGTGTGACATAAAGACATTATATATTAGGTAGGATAGTCTATTTGGTGTGGCTTATGATTAATCATGTCCCAAGAAAAGACAAATGAAAAAGAATGGGAGACCTGGATGGATAATTTAATTATTGAAGATACTTTTCAAAAAGAAAATATCCAATTTTATCAATATTCCGAATTTGTGAATGTGAAATTGATTAGTAAAAATTCTTATGAAGCCACTTTTAAAACTTCCCAAAAAATTGTTGCTCTTAAAAATCTTTATTCAAACGATAATAAAAAATTTATACCAGAAAATTTAATAAATGAAGTATATTAAATTAAATTATTTATTTATTCTATCATTAGAATTTAAATTTACCGTTAATTATTTATATTTTTAAACGAAAAAGATTAAACTATATCAAAAATTGGAAATTCATGATAGTATTCTTAAATTCTATGGCATCACTAAGCAAGGTAAAAATATTTAAGTATCATGCTTAATATATTATTAATTACTAACTTATTTATTTTATTTATTTAAAAATTAAATTTATTTTTATAGAGAATACCAACAATTATATGATTATCCTCGAATATATTAATGAAGAATCTCTTCGTCAATATTTGAAAACCAATTTCCGAAAATTAGATTGGAATGCAAAATTAAATCTCGCAAAACAAATTGCGAATGTTTTGATGCATTTACATTCGAATGATATCATTCATGGGAAATTCGTAATTATTTTTTTTTTAAAAAAATATTCTTATAAATAAATTTCATAAATGAATTATTTTTAATTCCTTTTTTTTAAAAAAATTATTTAATTAGAACTCTGAAAATATTCTTATTCATAATGGGATCATTAAATTAAATGTTTTTGGATTAACAAAAATTATTTCCGACCCTTTAAGTTCCCTTACAAATAATCTTGGTCCAATTCAATATATGGATCCTCAACATTTGGAACTCTTCGACACGATTATCAAAAATAAGAGCTCTGATATTTTTTGTCTGGGAATTATTCTTTGGGAGATTTCTAGTGGTAATCCTCCTTTTGAAATGGAATCCCCGTTAGGTGTTGATATTTTAAATAATATTGTAAAAGGCAAAAGAGAAATGGTAATACCTGAAACACCTCATAAATACATGGAGATATATACTGGTATAAATTTAAATAATTTATTACAATCATTTATATTGATTACATAATAAATTATCAATGCTATATTTTTGACAGATTGCTGGAAACACAATGGAATCTCACGACCAGATATTTCTCAGGTTGTTAAAAATCTTTCTGAAGTCACTATGTCTGGTACAAGCGTTGAATTTGGAACACCTCATAATGGCACAGATAGTAATTCGAAAAATTTAAATATGTAAGTTACATTTTTTAATGTTTTTTTATATATTTAAATTCAGAACATTTATTAAATATAAAATTCTTATTTTTTATTAAGACAAAATGAAAAACCTGAAATTAAACCTCATTCTTCTTTTTTTGATGTCACGACTGAAGTTAATGTATTTATCAAGAATTTATTTGAACTTCTTATTGATTTGTTCAATAGACAGTTTCTAGAGATTCGACCAATTACGATCAAAAATTATATTAGAGAACACAAAAAGAATCCAGTAGAAATTCTATATGAAATGATTCGCCATCCATATTATTATTGGTTTACTAGTTTAATAGGATTTTTTTACCAGCACGGCATTGGAACTGTTGTTGATAATCAAATGGCATTTCAATTCTATCATTTAGCAGCCAATCATATCTCCTCTTCTAATTCTTCATACTTAAAGAATCTATACAATATCAACAAAGAAATTGGAATCATCTCTCTTGCTCAGATTTATTTATTCGGTTTAGGTGTTGATAAGGATTCAAAAAAAGCTTTTCGTATTTTTCATAAACTTGCTGATAAAGGGTCACTTATGGCTTTAAATTCCGTAGCATATTGTTACTATAATTGTATTGGTGTTGAAAAAAATGAAGAAAAAGCATTTGAATTATATTTAAAATCAGTCGAAAAAGGTTTTCTTTTAGCACAATTTAATGTTGGTTTGTGTTATCAATACGGAACAGGAATAACAAAAGATGAAGCAAAAGGTTTTCAATGGTATTTAAAATCCGCTCTCGCAGGTAATATTAATGCGATGTGCAATGTTGGGTATAGTTATGACAAAGGTATTGGCGTGGGTATAGATGAAAAAGAAGCATTTAAATGGTATCTAAAGGCTGCTGAAAAGGAATATAAAGTGGCTCAGCATAATTTAGGATTTTGTTATAAAGATGGCGAAGGAATTAATAGGGATTATAAGAAAGCATTTGAATGGTTTAAAAAAGCTGCAGAAAATAATTATGCTGCTAGCCAATACGTGGTTGGAAAATACTTTCATGAAGGATTTGGAACTAAGAAAGATATCATAAAAGCTATCTACTGGTTAAATAAAGCAAAAGAAAACGGGAATACCGATGATTTATTGAAAGAAATAATTAGTGATATGATGTAAATTTAAAAAATAAATAATTTCTAATTAAATATTTCTTTTACTGTATGAAATTATTTTTTATGACAAAGTATTTTTCGAATACATTGAATCCTCGTTACTTTTATTTGCATATCTAATTAGAAATATACCCTTTGTTTTTTAAGTATTCGTCGTAAGCTTTTAAATAATAGTATTAATCATGTCATGTTAAGCAGTCAAATAGAAAAGTGAAATGTTATGTTATAAAAATAATATTGGACATTTTAAACATGAAATAGTACTCAGGAAAATTTATAATTTTAATAAAATGACAACATTAAAAACATTAAAAATACATAGGTACCGCATTTTTTTTAAATAAAATAATTGTAACGAGAGAATAATTTATTTGATAGTTTGTAATACAATGCAAACCTAAATTATAAAAGGTGTAATTTAATAGGCTAAAAAAGGAAAATAATTCATCAGTCGTTGTACAAGGTAAATATTTTTATTTGTGTGACATAAAGATATATAAGGTAGTCTATTTGAAGAATCGGTGTAATTAATCATGTCCCAAGAAAAGACAAACGAAAAAGAATGGGAGACCTGGGTGGATAATTTAATTATTGAAGATACTTTTCAAAAAGAAAAAATTACATTTTATCAATATTCCGAATTTGTGAATGTAAAATCGATTAGTAAAAATGTTTATGAAGCCACTTTTAAAACTTCTCAAAAAATTATCGTTCTTAAATGTATTTCTTTGAATAACAAATTTACATTGGACAATTTAATAAATGAAGTGAGTTAAGTTAAATTATTAATTCTATAACATGAATTCGCTGTTAATATTTTCTATTTTCACCATTTAAATTGAAAAGATTAAAAGATATCAAAAATTGGAAATTCATGATAGTGTTCTTAAATTCTACGGAATCACTAGGCAAGGTAAAAATATTTAAATATTCTGTTTAATTTATTTATTAATTTAACACTTATTTATTTTATTTATTTTTATAGAGAATATCAATAATTATATGTTTATTCTCGAATATGTTAATGAAGGTTCTCTTCGTCAATATTTGAAAACCAATTTCCGAAAATTGGATTGGAATACAAAATTAAATCTCGCGAAACAAATTGCAAATGTTTTGATGCATTTACATGCTAATAATATCATTCATGGGAAATTCGTAATTGTTATTTTAAAATATTCTTATTTAAAAATAAATTCCATAAACGAATTATTTTAATTTTTTTTTTTTTAAAAAAAAATTATTTAATTAGAACTCTAAAAATCTTCTTATTCATAATGGGATCATAAAATTAAATGTTTTTGGATTAAAAAAAATTATTTCCGACTTTTTAAGTTTCCTTATAAATAATCTTGGCTCAATGCAATATATGGATCCTCAACATTTAGACCACTTCAGCACGATTGGCAAAAATAAGAGTTCTGATATTTTTGGACTAGGAATTATTCTTTGGGAGATTTATAGTGGTAATTCTCCTTTTGAAATGAAATCCTCATCGAATGTTGATTTATTAAACAATATTACAAAAAAAAGAAAAAGAGAAATGGCTATATCTGAAACACCACAAAAATACGAGAAAATATACACTGGTATAAATTTAAATAATTTATTAAAATCATTTATATAATAAATTATTAATGCAATAGTGTGATATTTTCGACAGATTGCTTGAAACACAATGGAAACTCACGTCCAGATATTTCTCAAGTTGTTAAAATTCTTTCTGAAATAATTATCTCTGATGCAACCGTTGAATTTGGAACAATTCAATCTCAAACTTATAATGTCACAGATGCTAAATTGGAAAATTTAAATATGTAAGTCGTTTTTAATGTTTTTATTTATATTTAAATCTTCAAAACATTTATTAAATATAAAATTCTTATTTTTTATTAAGACCAAATGAAAAACCTGAAATTAAATCCGATTCTCCTTTTTTTGATGTCACGGCTGAAGTTAATGTATTTATTAAGGATTTATTTGAACTTCTCATTGATTTGTTCAATGGACAGTTTCGAGAGATTCGACCAATTACGATCGAAAATTATATTAGAGAACACAAAAAGAATCCAGTAGAAATTCTATATGAAATGATTCGCCATCCATATTATTATTGGTTTACGAGCTTAATAGGATTTTTTTACCAGCATGGCATTGGAACCGTTGTTAACAATCAAATGGCATTTGAATTCTATCATTTAGCAACCAATCATATCTCCTCTTCTAATTCACCATACTTAAGGAATCTATACAATATCAATAAAGAAATTGGAATCATCTCTCTTGCTCAGGTTTATTTATATGGTTTAGGTTTTGATAAGGATTCAAAAAAAGCTTTTCGTATTTTTTATAAACTTGCTAATAAAGGGTCACTTATGGCTGTAAATTCCGTAGCATATTGCTATTATAATGGTTTTGGTGTTGAAAAAAATGAAGAAAAAGCATTTGGATTATATTTAAAATCAGCCGAAAAAGGTTTTCTTTTAGCACAATTTAATGTTGGTTGGTGTTATGAATTTGGAACAGGAATAACAAAAGATGAAGCAAAAGGTTTTCAATGGTATTTAAAATCCGCTCTCGCAGGAAATATTAATGCGATGTGCAATGTTGGGTATAGTTATGACAAAGGTATTGGCGTGGGTATAGATGAAAAAGAAGCATTTAAATGGTATCTAAAGGCTGCTGAAAAGGAATATAAAATGGCTCAGCATAATTTAGGATTTTGTTATAAAGATGGCGAAGGAATTAATAGGGATTATAAGAAAGCATTTGAATGGTTTAAAAAAGCTGCAGAAAATAATTATGCCGCTAGCCAATACTTGGTTGGAAAATACTTTCATGAAGGATTTGGAACTAAGAAAGATATCATAAAAGCTATCTCTTGGCTAAATAAAGCAAAAGAAAACGGGTATACTGATGATTTATTAGAAGAAATAATTATTGATATGATGTAAATTTAAAAAATAAATAATTTCTAATTAAATATTTCTTTTACTGTGTGAAATTATTTTTTATGACTAAAAGTATTTTTTGAATACATTGAATCCTCGTTACTTTTATTTGATCATTATTATATTTATCTAATTAGAAATATTCCATTTGTTTTTTAAATATTTGTCGTTGGTTTTTAAATAATAGTATTAATCATGTTAAGCCGTCAAGTAGAAAAGTAAATGTTATGTTATAAAAATAACATTGGACATTTTCTGACTTAACCATGAAAAAGTACTCAGGCAAATTTATAATTTTAATAAAATAACAACACTAAAAATACATATAGGTACTGCATTTTTTTTTTAAAATAAAATAATTGTAGCGAGAGAATAATTTATTTGATAGTTTGTGCGTTTTCAAAAGTAATACAATGCAAACCTAAATTATAAAAGGTGTAATTTAATAGGCTAAAAAAGGAAAATCATTCATTAGTCGTTGTACAAGGTAAATATTTTTATTTGTGTGACATAAAGATATTATATATAAGGTAGTCTATTTGGTGTGACTTGAAGAATCGGTGTAATTAATCATGTCCCAAGAAAAGACAAACGAAAAAGAATGGGACACCTGGATGGATAATTTAATTATTGAAGATACTTTTCAAAAAGAAAATATCCCATTTTATCAATGTTCCGAATTTGAGAACGTGAAATTGATTAGTAAAAATTCTTATGAAGCCACTTTTAAAACTTCTTTAAAAACTGTTTCCCTTAAAAATCTTTATTTAAACGATAATAAAAAATTCACGGCAGATAATTTAATAAATGAAGTATATTAAATTAAATATTTATTTATTCTATCATTAGAATTTAAATTTACCATTGATTAATTATATTTTTAAACGAAAAAGATTAAACGATATCAAAAATTGGAAATTCATGATAGTATTCTTAAATTCTATGGCATCACTAAGCAAGGTAAAAATATTTAAGTATCATGCTTAATATAGTATTAATTACTATTATTCATTTTGTTTATTTAAAAATTAAATTTATTTTTATAGAGAATACCAACAATTATATGATTATCCTCGAATATATTAATGAAGAATCTCTTCGTCAATATTTGAAAACCAATTTCCGAAAATTGGATTGGAATGCAAAATTAAATCTCGCAAAACAAATTGCAAATGTTTTGATGCATTTACATTCGAATGATATTATTCATGGGAAATTCGTAATTATTTTTTTTTTAAAAAAAATATTCTTATAAATAAATTTCACAATGAATTATTTTTAATTCCTTTTTAAAAAAATTATTAATTAGAACTCTGAAAATATTCTTATTCATAATGGGATCATTAAATTAAATGTTTTTGGATTAACAAAAATTATTTCCGATTCTTTAAGTTCTCTTACAAATAATCTTGGTCCAATACAATATATGGATCCTCAACATTTGGAACCGTTCGACACGATTGATAAAAATAAGAGCTCTGATATTTTTTGTCTGGGAATTATTCTTTGGGAGATTTCTAGTGGTAATCCTCCTTTTGAAATGAAATCCTCGTTAGATGTTGATTTTTTAAATAATATTGTAAAAGGCAAAAGAGAAATAGTAATACCTGAAACACCTCATAAATACATGGAGATATATACTGGTATAAATTTAAATAATTTATTACAATCATTTATATTGTTTACATAATAAATTATCAATGCTATATTTTTGACAGATTGCTGGAAACACAATGGAAACTCACGACCAGATATTTCTCAGGTTGTTAAAAATCTTTCTGAAATTACTATCTCTGATGCAAGCGTTGCATCTCAATCACAGCCTTATAATGTCACATATAATAATTCGGAAAATTTAAATATGTAAACTACATTTTTTAATGTTTTTTTAATATATTTAAATATTCAGAACATTTATTAAATATAAAATTCTTATTTTTTATTAAGACCAAATGAAAAACCTGAAATTAAATCTGATTCTCCTTTTTTTGATGTCACTGCTGAAGTTAATGTATTTATTAAGGATTTATTTGAACTTCTTATTGATTTGTTCAATAGACAGTTTCGAGAGATTCGACCAATTACGATCAAAAATTATATTAGAGAACACAAAAAGAATCCAGTAGAAATTCTATATGAAATGATTCGCCATCCATATTATTATTGGTTTACGAGCTTAATAGGATTTTTTTACCAGCACGGCATTGGAACTATTGTTGATAATCAAATGGCATTTCAATTCTATAATTTAGCAGCAAATCATATCTCCTCTTCTAATTCACCATACTTAAGGAATCTATACAATATCAACAAAGAAATTGGAATCGTCTCTCTTGCTCAGGTTTATTTATATGGTTTGGGTGTTGATAAGGATTCAAAAAAAGCTTTTCGTATTTTTTATAAACTTGCTAATAAAGGGTCACTTATGGCTGTAAATTCCGTAGCGTATTGTTATTATAATGGTTTTGGTGTTGAAAAAAATGAACAAAAAGCATTTGGATTATATTTAAAATCAGCCGAAAAAGGTTTTCTTTTAGCACAATTTAATGTTGGTTGGTGTTATGAATACGGAACAGGAGTAACAAAAGATGAAGCCAGAGGGTTTCAATGGGTCACAAAATCTGTTCATGCTGGAAATATTAATGCAATGTGCAATGTCGGGTATGATTATGACAATGGTATCGGGGTGGGTATAAATGAAAAAGAAGCATTTAATTGGTATCTGAAGGCTGCTGAAAAAGAACAACATACAGCTCAGCATAATTTAGGATGTTGTTATAAAAATGGCGAAGGAATTAACAGGGATTATAAGAAAGCATTTGAATGGTTTAAAAAAGCTGCAGAAAATAATTATTCTGCTAGCCAATACATGATTGGAAAATTCTTTCATGAAGGACTTGGAACTAATCAAGATATCATAAAAGCTATCTACTGGTTAAATAAAGCAAAAGAAAACGGGAATACTGATGAATTATTAGAAGAAATAATTAGCGATATGATGTAAATTTAAAAAATAAACAATTCCCGAAGGTGTGACTATAGAAGGGACTGACTGTATTTAAATTGTTAGAAAATTTTAGCGAATGAGAATATACACATATAATCACATTTTATTCATTTTATTATTATTATTATTATAAATAGAATTAAGTACGGTACAAGAAATAATTTTGAACTGCAGAATAAATGTAGATTTCAATTATACGTATTAGCTATACTTATACATTAAAATAATCAAAATAAATGAATAATTTTTTTAAGTGTCGAAGTGATGAGTTATTTATTAAACAAATCAAAAGTGCATCAAAATATTCATGTACATATATGTTTTATTAAGAGGGCTTTAAGTTCTGTACTGTAAATATTAATTATTATTATTATTTTTTCGTTTGAAGGATTTTTTGACGAAAGGACGTATATTACACATTTTTTGTGATAGGTTTTGTATTTTTTTAACATTTTTTAATTTCTATCGTCTTTGTATGTTTTGTTTATTAAATTTTAATATTGTCTTTTGTGTGTTCTTTATTTATTTAAATTTTTAATTTTATTTTCTTTTGGGTAATAAATTAATGATAACATTCTCCTTCTTTAATAATAAAGATCAACAAGAGAAATGCTGATACTGATTACTAAAACACAGAGATCAAGCTGTTGCTAAATGACCATTACTAAAAGCATTCACTCAGAAAAAAATAAATAAAAGCTTTTCAGTTTATAAAAGTAGTCAAGAATTGTATGGCTGTTGAAATTATCTGTTATTGTCATTTAAAGTGGTTTATATTTGCTGCTTCCTTATCACTTTTAAAGGGTAATTATTTTCGAGTATTCAGTGCGTTTGTAGGTTTGCGTCATGTTTGTAGTCTGTTTTATGAATTTTTGTAATAATTCTTAAGAATAAATAACCGTGAAATCGTAAAGGCAGAGAGTATACAACCATTAAAATTAACAATAAGTAGTGAATATTTTACAGTTATTGAAAAATTGTTCTATCAGTGACCTTAGAAATTTCCGTGCGCCATTTTGTTCAATCAAATATTCAAATAAATATTCATGTTTTGTGGCAGCCATTACATATAAATGTGATAAGATTATTTTTTTTTACTTCTCTTTATTTCTTAGACCAAAAAATAGCAACTAAAATTTCAACGGAATTTTTGATTATGATTTTAAATAACGTTCAATCAACTCAACTTAAGATTTATATTCATCATTATTAGTTTTTCAAATCCGTGTAAGGTTACTATACCCAACATATCATGAAGCAATTTCCAAAACCTAAGAATGATTTAAATTTTGAAAAAGAACTTGAAGAATTTACAAAATCTACCTATCCGTAAGCACTAATTATTCTCAATATTTTATTTTTTTTATAATTAAAAAATATTAATTTATTTCTTTAAATATTTAGTTGTAATACATTTTATAATTATTTTACACATTATTATAATTTTTTTTTTGCATTCACAAAAATTTTAATATTGGAATTCAATCATGATATTTATAATGATCACAAGTATTCAAAAAATAGGTACAAGCATATTTTCAGTTAAAGAATTTAAAGTTTCCTAAGTTTTACCAAAGAGATAATTGTTGTAATATCCATCTTCATCGTTATTTAATTATATTCATATTTTATCATTTTTTAAAAATAAAAGAAGTGACCGCTTGATATATTAAATCGATTTTTTCTACTTTTACATCAAACAAAAACTCATCCTTTATATAACTTGATGTTTGATCCTTTGGGTCCTCGTAATACATGATTTTGTAATATTTAATATAAAGCTCAAGGAAATAAAAAATTTACATACATTTATATTTAATAATAAAAATAATAATAATAATAAATTTGAAATTAAAGCCAAAAAAATAAATGAAAAAAAAATGAAATAGAAGAATAGATAGAATAGATAGAACAGATAGAACATAATTCTTAATTTTTAATATCTTTTTTTGAATAAAATAATATTATATTTTTTGCGAGAAAACAATTATGAATTCCATGCAAACATAAATTAATCTTAAAAATTCTTCAATTATTCATAAGAAATAATTATTTTATGTAAAATTTTTGTCAAAAAATAAAAGAAAAAATAAACCAAATGAAAAGTGTAAAGCTTTTATTAAAGCAACAAATAATAAAAGAATTTTTTTTTGGAACAAAAAACAGCAAAAAATATCTTAGAAAAAACACCAACCATAAATCAATTTAGTATGAAGTCAACTGTAAGAATGAAAAATTTATATAAGAATTAAAAAAATAAATAATATTTACTTGCGAAACACTTAATCAGAAAAAAAAAAGAAGATAAATTATTGACATGCTTAAATCAGACACATCACGTAAGCTATAAATACCCACTTGTTTAATTGTATGATCTTAAGCTTTAATTTCTCAACTCACTTCCATAAACTTTCTTTGCTTTACATATTACTTTTGATTCTCAGCTTGTCCTTCTATGAAACTTTTTTCCGGGTACTTTTAACATGAATATTTTTATTATCTATGTTTGGTTCATATTTGACTATTTAAAGCTAATTCTATCTTTTTTTCTGTCTTTTATATATATCGAAAAGAATGTTTTCTACACAAATTAGCACCTTAACTGTTCTCGCTGGTGTCGTAGCTGTCTCAACTTCTGTTATCATATCAGTATTCAATAAATATCTGTATGCATTCTTAAAAATAAATACGTTAAAACGAAAAGGAGCTACTAACTTATTTTTTATAGTGAAATCAAAGAAAATGAAAATGAAAATGAAAACGATGATGAATCAGATGAACTGGGTGTAGATTTTAACGTGAACAAATATTATGATGATAAAATTAATTCAACACAAGAAGAACCATCTATCAAGCCAAAGCAAATATCAATTATTGGCACAACATCTAAAAATGAGATGTTACCATTATCAAAATTAACAAGTTCCAATTATACCGAAGAAGAAAGACTTAATAGTAAGTATATCGACAGTTATTTATTAGTGATTATAAAATAACGTAATAATAATAATTATAATAATTCTTTTTTTCTTTTACTATAAAAAAAATCAATAGATATAAATGATAAACTTGATGAAATTTTAAATCGTGTTGAAATGATTAATAAATACCGAGAAAAGAAACAACAAAAAAAATATCAACAACAATAACAACAACATTAATGTTGATGAAATTTACAATCTATCACATTTATTTGTAAATAAATAAATAAAAATATTCTGTACATTTTATATTGAAAATTTATTATTATTCCAAAATATTCAATATCATTTTAAATTAACAAAATTAATTTTAACTTCCATCAATAACTTTTTTAAAAGAGGGCGGGCATAAGATTTCGTTATTTTTTTTTGCAGAACAATTCTCACGATCTGATGTTCTACTTATTGAAAAACTTTTTTAATATGTCAAACAATTGGTTATTTGTTCGAGTTCCCATATTTTGTCCTTCTCTAAGATGTGTTCTCGCAAAATTTGAGTATCAATTACATATGAATCAATTCAACAAAATCTCAATTTATGAAAAATAATTACCATAAATTTATAACTTCATTCCGGTCATTTTTCACACAGTTTTAATGATAAAAGTCAAAGGAGCTGATGAATACTTGGAGGATTAATCTTTTAGTATGGGATAATTCCTATATTAAAAGTAAATGGATACAAACGAGTGATAGTTTCGTTTTTTCATTAAAAAATGGTAATATTCCAATTTCAATTTTCAGCAAAGTAAAAAGGCGATTCTTGATATTAATAAAATGAGCATATCTCATATTTTGGAGATTTTTGATAAGCGAAGTTTATATCTAATAATTTTAATTTAGATAACGATTTTTACTGTGCACATTATGGTTATTATGAAAACCCTATAAGAAAATCATCATTAGTTTACTTTTCTTTTGAAGATTGTGAAGTATTTAAATTGTTAAACATCTCAAATAATGAAAAAAATATTTTATTTTATTTTATCAATTTAACATGCCTTACTTTTAGTAAGTTTCTTTTGTAAATATATATTATCATCATTACAATATTTTCTAATTCTAACATTGAATCCAAATCTAAGAAATCTGAGATGTTTTTCATTTCGCTAAACTAACATATCATAAAAAAAATTTCTTTCATTCTTGTAAGTAATATGGTTACTGTTTATTTTATATAGAGTTTTTCATAATATACAAAGATCTATAAATCAGGTGAAATGATAGGCAAACTAATGGTTAAATAGTATGGCAAGCCAAACATGACAAAATTCGGGAGTTAAATCACACATGGTACGTGAGAAATAACACTGATGCATCGGTGTTATTTCACAGTTAAACAAATTTTATCACCGATGTATCGGTGATTTACCCTGATGCATCGGTGATAAATCACACTTAGTGTATCGGTGATAAAATTTTTTCTAAGTGTGATTTATCACCGATGCATCGGGGTAAATTACAGATGGGTATCGCGGATTTGACTCAGATGTATCGGTGATAAAACCACACTTAATAAAAATTTTATCACAGTTAATATCAGAGTTAAATTACACTTGTAAGT
>PQFF01000470.1:9512-57776 GCA_003547095.1 Diversispora epigaea | reverse complement strand
AAAAAAAAAAAAAAAAAAAAAAAAACTTTAGATTTCTATATATTTTTAAAATAATTAATACACTACTTACGACCTGAAGTCTCATTGATTTCTTGAGTTTTTCGTTCTTTAATTTCGCTATAAATAAAAAAATAATTTAGTAACTCTTTTTTGTTTTTGATGTATTAATTTTTAAGAATACTTACATGTATTTTTCGTATGCAGTTAAGATGGCGGAAGCGGAAACACCAACAAGAGTAGTTATGACGAGTGAAAACAACATTTCTTTTGATATAAATAAAAAGATAGAAAAAAAGATAGAATTAGCTTTTCACAGCGCAGCCAAATATGAACCAAAGAAAGAAAATAGAAATATTCATGTTAAAATTACCCGAAAGTTAAGTTTTTAGAAGCTTGAGAGTAAAAATGATATAAAGTAGAAGTAGCAAATAGTGAGTTGAAAGTGAGTTTAGAAATAAGAATTTAAAAAGTAAAATGATAACAAGCTAAGAGTGTGTTGAGAAATCAAAATTCGAAATCAGGCAAGTAACAAGTGGGTGGGTATTTATATTTAATTTCATGTTTACATGATGCGTTTGAGTTTGATCATGTTATTTTTTTTTTGATCTGCATATGTAACCAATTTCCTATTACGTATATTTTTTTTGGATCGCTGTAAACAATTTTTTTGGATCGCGTATGTAAACAATTTCATATTTTTTTTTGATGTGTTACGCGGTCTTTTACATATTTTTACGAGATGACAAAAAAGTGACACAATGCTTTTTCAATGAAAAATAGGATTTCTGAAGAAAAAATTAATGAAAAACTAAATTTGGAAGGTGTTGTGTTGGAATATATATATATATATATTATAAAATTTTACTTTTTCACGTTCATTAAACATGTCAAAAGAATTTTAGTGGGAGAAAAATGTAAAATAATAATAAAAAAAATGTCATTTAAATTTTTTAGAAATTATTGCAGAACTTCTTAATAATAATCATAAAAAATACAATGTTGTCATTGAAGTTGATGAAGAAGGAAGTATGAAATATTTTACTACGTATTCAGCCGTCTTACGTCGTTCACCATACTTTGATAAAGAATTAGAGAACACTACTATAAAAATCATATTAGATCTATTATTAAGTCAGGTATTTCTGTTCGAATATTTGAAATTATTCTTGAGTAAGTAAAAATTATTTATTTCTTTGGATATTGTATTAAATTAATTATATTATGGCTCGAAACTAATAAAATAAAATACATTTTATTAGTTCAGATATATATATGGTGAAATCATTAATATTGAAAATACAGAAACCAAAACTGTTTACGAATGCCGATGAATTGGACTTAAAGAACTGTCAGTAAAGTAGAACGTTATCTTATTAAACCTAAAGCTTCTTGGTTAAGAACTCATTTTTTCTTTTTCATCATTCAATCTTTGATAGTAACGATTGATGATTTGAAAAAAATTTATAATGATATTATTGTAAACTATCCGAATTTAATTTTTGATTCAGGAGATTTCACATCACTTAAAGAAACAGCTTTGATTTCTATTTTGAAAAGAGATTACTTGAAGGTTGAAGAAATTAAAATTTGGGATTATGTCACCAAATGGAGAATTGCATAAAATCCTACTCTACCTACTGATTCGAAAGAATGGTCTAATGAGGTTCTCTACACCACTTATTCATATTTTCTTATTCCCAATGAAGTTATTTGGAAGAAAGTAAAACCCAACAAAAAAATCCTTGAAAAACAACTTTGGGATGACATAATCCTACATTCTGTCCACAAAGGAACCGTTAATTCCCTTATTTTACCGTCGAGAATTGTTTCCAATCCTGGGTTGCCTTCAAGAACCATTTCAACTCCTGAGTTGCCATCAAGATTAAATGAACCATTCTCATCTATAATAAACATAGAATATGTCATAGAACTTTCACCATGGATTGATAAAAAATCTACTTATTCTTCTGCAAATATTCCTTATGATTTTGAATTAATTCTTCGAGGAAGAGATGGCTTCATCCNTGGCTCGAAACTAATAAAATAAAATACATTTTATTAGTTCAGATATATATATGGTGAAATCATTAATATTGAAAATACAGAAACCAAAACTGTTTACGAATGCCGATGAATTGGACTTAAAGAACTGTCAGTAAAGTAGAACGTTATCTTATTAAACCTAAAGCTTCTTGGTTAAGAACTCATTTTTTCTTTTTCATCATTCAATCTTTGATAGTAACGATTGATGATTTGAAAAAAATTTATAATGATATTATTGTAAACTATCCGAATTTAATTTTTGATTCAGGAGATTTCACATCACTTAAAGAAACAGCTTTGATTTCTATTTTGAAAAGAGATTACTTGAAGGTTGAAGAAATTAAAATTTGGGATTATGTCACCAAATGGAGAATTGCATAAAATCCTACTCTACCTACTGATTCGAAAGAATGGTCTAATGAGGTTCTCTACACCACTTATTCGATATTTTCTTATTCCCAATGAAGTTATTTGGAAGAAAGTAAAACCCAACAAAAAAATCCTTGAAAAACAACTTTGGGATGACATAATCCTACATTCTGTCCACAAAGGAACCGTTAATTCCCTTATTTTACCGTCGAGAATTGTTTCCAATCCTGGGTTGCCTTCAAGAACCATTTCAACTCCTGCCATCAAGATTAAATGAACCATTCTCATCTATAATAAACATAGAATATGTCATAGAACTTTCACCATGGATTGATAAAAAATCTACTTATTCTTCTGCAAATATTCCTTATGATTTTGAATTAATTCTTCGAGGAAGAGATGGCTTCATCCCAAGACATTTTAGAACGTGTGTAATTGAACAATTGTGATTGTAAAGTTGCAGGAACTGACGAAATAGTTGGTGATTATAATCCTTTGACTTGGGATAATTTAAAAGACGATAATATGGAAATAAATGATCGTTACATTTTTTCATTAAAAATGTTATATACAAAATTCAATTCTCAACCGAGTCATAGATAGTAGTGTAGCTCTGTTTAATCCCAATTCTAATAAACAGGATTTTTATGGTCCATGGTTTGGTGTTTCTGAATTTACAGAAGTTTCCAATTTTACTCATGATAAACTAGGTTTTGGCATCAATTTAATTATTATGATAAGTCTAACTATTAGAACAACTACTGAACATTTTTCTATTATAGATTATGAATTATTTGAGATTATTAAATAAATTAAAACACCACTGTGAAAATATTGTGTATTTCTACGCTATGTTATTGTCTCGCCTTTACTTTAACAATAAAGTTTAGTGAATATTTATGTTATGTAAAAGTAAAAAAAACAGTAAAAAAATGTTTTTATATTTTTTTTAAATTATTCAATGTGCTAAAATATTTCTAAGGTGAAAATTCTTCATTCATAAATGAATCGTTTTCTAAATAATAATGAATCTTCATTTACAAAATTATTATATTTTAGTATCACTACTACATCATCTTAAATATCCTTTTTTTTTTGTTTATTTGTTGTCTTAAAATCTATCAAATAAAGGAATCCATTTTATGATTATTAGTGGATGATAATGATTTATGTACAGTTAGTTGAACTTTTTTTTTGAAGTGTCTCGGGTTGGATGTGCGTGACACGCACCGCATATTAGTCTATTGAATTGAGAAGTGTAATTCTTAAATTGCGGACATATTTTATCAAATGACATTTATCCTTTTTTACTTATTACGTGTGCTATATATTAAAATAATTAATAATAAATAAATAAATAATAATAATATAATAAATAAATGAAATTAAAAATATTTACAATCTGATATCAATCATAATTTGATATTTTGAATTCAAAATTACCCCAAAAATTTTCTCCATTATTAATAATAACATTGTTTCTTCTCTTGGAATCAAAGCGATGTTCCTCCAAATCATTTTTAATGAAATTTCTTTAAATAAATGACTGAAAAGTTCGGTCTTTATTAATACTACCTCTTCACTTTCTTCTTTTCCTTCTTCATATTCTCCTTTTTCTTTTCTTTCCTCTTGATCTTAAAAATTCTGAAATAAATTTATATGTAAAAATTAAGAAAAATAATGATGAAAAATATATTGAATCTGAATTAATAAAACAATAATAGTTGAATTTTTTGTCTTTCGAATAATTACGGATAATAAATCACGAATTACATATTTCATGTATAATCGTAACACAATTATTATTTTGAGAGTCATGAATACCACATATCTTTACAAAAGGGGAATAGTTATTTATATAATAAGTGGTGTTACGTTTGACAAATCACTACTTAATAAGATTACCTTAAAAGAACAGATTGGCAGTTTTCAAATTTAAAATAACAAAAAATGTCTTTTAAATTTTTTGATAAATTATCTCAAGATTTTTCGGAACTTCTTAATGACAAAAAAGAATACAATGTTGTCATTGAAGTTGATAAAGAAGAAAATATGAAATCTTTTACTACACATTCAGTTGTCTTGCGTTATCGTTCATCCTATTTTGATAAAGAATTGGAAAATGCTCCTGCGAATGAAAATCATATTAAAACTATTATTAAACCTAATATTTCCGCTCAAATATTTGAAATTATTCTAAAGTAAGTAATAAAAAAAAATATTAATATTAAATTAATTATATTGTGGTTCGGTATTAATAAATAAAATACATTTTATAGATATATCTATAGTGGAATTGTCAATATCGAAGATATAGATACCAAAAAAATTTACGAATTAATGGTCAATGCAAATGAATTAGAACTTAAAGAACTATCAAGAAAATTAGAAACTTACCTTATCAAATCTAAAGCTTCTTGGTTAAGAACTCATTTTTCCCTTGTTTACCGTTCAATCTTTGATAGTAATGAATTTAAAGGTTTGAAAAAATTTTATAATGATATTATTGTAAAATATCCAAATTTGATTTTTGAATCGGAAGATTTCACATCACTTCAAGAAACAGCATTGATTTCTATTTTGAAAAGAGATGATTTACAAATTGAAGAAATTAAAATTTGGGATTACCTGATCAAATGGGGAATTGCACAAAATCCTACTTTATCCGCCGATTCGAAAGAATGGTCTAATGAAAATTTCGAGNATTAAATTAATTATATTGTGGTTCGGTATTAATAAATAAAATACATTTTATAGATATATCTATAGTGGAATTGTCAATATCGAAGATATAGATACCAAAAAAATTTACGAATTAATGGTCAATGCAAATGAATTAGAACTTAAAGAACTATCAAGAAAATTAGAAACTTACCTTATCAAATCTAAAGCTTCTTGGTTAAGAACTCATTTTTCCCTTGTTTACCGTTCAATCTTTGATAGTAATGAATTTAAAGGTTTGAAAAAATTTTATAATGATATTATTGTAAAATATCCAAATTTGATTTTTGAATCGGAAGATTTCACATCACTTCAAGAAACAGCATTGATTTCTATTTTGAAAAGAGATGATTTACAAATTGAAGAAATTAAAATTTGGGATTACCTGATCAAATGGGGAATTGCACAAAATCCTACTTTATCCGCCGATTCGAAAGAATGGTCTAATGAAAATTTCGAGACTTTGAAAATTACTCTACACCAATGTTTACCACTTATTCGATATTTTCATATTCCCAGTGAAGTTATTTGGGAGAAAGTAAAACCCTACAAAAAAATCCTCGAAGAAGAGCTTTGGGATGACATAATTCAACATTCTATGTCCCAAAATAAATCCGTTACTTCCATTGTTTTACCGGCGAGAATCATTTCCAATCCTGAATTACCTTCAAGAACTACTTCAATTCCTGAATTGCCTTCAAGAGTAAATGAATCATTCTCAACTATAATAAAGCAAGAACATGTCGCAGAACTTTCATCATGGGTTGATCGAGAATCGACTATTTATTCCTTAACAAATATTCCTTATGAATTTCAATTAATTCTTCGAGGAAGTAGAGATGGTTTTCATCCCAAGACATTTTGGGAGATGTGTCATGGACATGCTGGAACAATTGTGATTGCAAAAGTTGCAGGAACTGACGAAATAGTTGGTGGCTATAATCCTTTAGCTTGGGATAAATTAAAAAGTGGTTTTAGGAAAACAAATGATAGTTTCATTTTTTCATTAAAAAATGGGAATATTCAAAATTCAATTCTCAGCCGAGTTAAACCTAATAGTGGAGAAGCTCTATACTACCCTATTAGCCAAAGTATGTATGGTCCATGGTTCGGTCTTCAGGAATTAACAATGAAATCAAAAGTTTCTGGTTTTGCTCAAGAAAAACAATATCAGTGTCATCGTATTTTTTATTATAAAAAACCCATTAGAACAACTAATCAATTATTTTCTATTGTAGATTATGAAGTGTTTAAGGTTATTAAAAAACAAAATCCAAACTGTGCAATTTGATAATAATATAATCTCAATATTTAATATAATTTATACTTTAGATCATTGCCAATAAAATCTATTTATTAAATAAATTAAAACATCACTAGATTTTTTAAAATTGAAAATGAGAATATGTGATTTATTCGTGTATTTCCTTTAATAATAAAGAGTTAGTGAATGTTATGCAAATATAGAAAGCAATGTGAAAAGATTTTTACAGATATTTTATGAAATTATTCAATATGTCAAAATATTTCTAAGATAAAAGTTCTTCATAAATATTATTTATAAGTGAATCGTTATCTAAATAATTATGAAAATTTACAAAATTATTATTTATCATGTAAATGTCTTTTTTTTTCATCGTTTAATATCTTTACAAATATGAGTCAACTATTTCATTATTATTTCATGGATGATAATAATTTAAATTTAGTTGAGCATTTTTTTTTTTGAAATATCGTGGGTGCGTGACCATATATGTATTAGTCTACAAAAAAGTTTCACTCGTAAATTGCTATTCATCGTAGGCATATTTTGTAACACTTATCTTTTATATCACTATAAACAATAAAATATATATATATATATTTAAATTTTGCATATTAATAAATTACGATTATAAATTGATTATTATTTTTTATGATGTCTTAATTTAACATAATCAATTCGCTGTGTGAAATTAAAAATAAACTAAAATAATTAATTAATTCATAATTAATAATTAATAAACAATAAATAAATAATTATAAATAAATAATAAATGAAATAAAAAACATTTATCAAGCCTCTTTTTTTAATATCGATCATAATTTGACTTGTATTCTGAAAGAAGAAATAATGATATTATCAATAATGGAAAAATTTTTGGTATAGTGTTGAATGCAAAATGTGATGTTCCTCCAAATCATTTTTAATGAAATTTCTTTAAATAAATTTGGACTGGAAAGTTCAATCTTTACTAATACTAATTCAATTTCTTTTTCTTTTCCTTCTTCCTCTTCTTTTTTCTTTTCTTTTCTCTTGATCTTGAAATACATCATCAGGAAACCCAGGAAACTGCAATATACGTAATATTAAAAATTACATAAATTTATGCGCATAAATATACACAAATCTACGTAAATTTACGTGGGTCTCGTAATATTACGTATATTGCGGTTTCCTGATGTTTGAAAGGAGATGACTTAAACGTTGAAGAAATTAAAATTTGAGACTACATTATAAAACAGGGAATTGCACAAAATCCTACTTTATCCACTGATTTGAAAGAGTGGTCTAATGAAAATTTCGAGACTTTAAAAATAACTCATCGACAATATTTACCACTTATCCGATATTTTCATATTCCCGGTGAAGTTATTTGGGAGAAAGTAAAACCCCACAAGAAAATCCTTGAACAGCTTTGGGATGATATAATTCAACATTATATATCCCCAAATAAATCTGTTACTTCCCCTGTTTTACCGGCAAGGATTGTTTCCAATCCTGAATTATCTTCAAGAACTACTTCAACCCCGAATTGCCATCAAACCATTCTCGACTCTAATAAAGAAAGAACATGTCGCAGAACTTTCATCATGGGTTGATCAGAAATCGACTATTTATTCCTTAACAAATATTCCTTATGAATTTCAATTAATTATTCAAGGAAGAAGGGATGGTTTTCACCCCCAAGACATTTTGGAACATGTGCCATAGACATTCTGACATAATTGTGATTGTAAAAATTGCAGGAACTGACGAAATAGTTGATGGTTACAATCCTTTAGCTTGGGATAAATTAAAAAGTGGTTTTATGGAAACAGATAATAGTTTCGTTTTTTCATTGAAAAATGATAATATCAAAAATTCAATTCATAGCAGAGTTAAATCTAGTGGTGGACTATACTATCCTTTGGACCAAAATATGTATGGTCCGTGGTTTGGTTTTAATGAATTTATGATTGGGTCAAATGTTTCTGATTTTACTCAAGATAAACTATGTCAGTGTAAAATTGATGATATATTAGGTGCTGCTAAGTATGAAAAACCCATTAGAACAACTGACTAATTATTTTCTATTGTAGATTGCGTTTAAGGTTATTAAAAAACAAACTCCAAACTGTACAATTCGATAATAATATAATCTCACTATTTAATATAATTTATATTTTATATTCCAATTGTAATAAAATCTATTTATTAAATAAATTAAAACATCACTATATTAAATTAAAATTGAAAATGAGAATGTGTATTTCCACGTACGTTATCGTTCAACCTTTACTTTAATAATAATATAATATTTATGCGAATGTAAAAAGATATTTTGAAATTATTCAGCATGTCAGAATAAAAGTTCTTCGTAAATATTATTTATAAGTGAATCGTTATCTAAATAATAATGAATCTTCATTTACAAAATTATTATATTTCTTATACATCATGTAAATATCTTTTTTTTTTATTATTTGATATCTTTACAAACATGAGGTGACTATTTCATTATTATTTCATGGATGATAGCAATTTAAATTTAGTTGGACATTTTGAATAAATTTTTTGAATTGTCTTTGGTTTATGACCTTATATTATTCTATAGAAAAGTGTAAATTCATTATTCTGGGCATATTTTCGACATTTTTCTTTTTATCACTGTAAAAAATGATATATATATGTATATTTAAATTTTATATATGGTAATAATGATAAATAATAAATTATGATTACAAATTATGATATTAATAATATTATTATTTTTTATGAATTTAACATAATCAATCCACTGTGTGAAATTAAAAATAAAATAAATAATTAATAATTAATAATTAATAAATATAAATAAAATAATTAATAATAAATAAATAAATAAAATAAATAATTAAAAATAAACTAAATAAATAATAAATGAAATAAAAAATATTTATCAAGCCTCTCTTCTAATTTTGATCATAATTTAACGATATTATACCAAAAATTTTCTCCATTATTAATAATATCATATCATTATTTCTTCTCTCACAATATAAGTGATATTCCAATAATCTTTTAATGAAATTTCTTTAAATAAATTTGGACTGAAAGTTCGGTCATCACAAATACCAATTCTTCACTTTCTCTTCTTTTCCTTCTTCATCTTCTCCTTTTTCTTTTCCTTCTGTAATATATATATATATATAAATTGAGAAAAATAATAATGAAAAATATATTAAATATGAATTAACAAAACAATAATAATTGAATTTTTAGAATTTTTTTTTGTCTTCAAAAATAAATCACGAATTACATATTTCATGAATAATTAATAGAATTGCCTATTTTGAGAGTCACATGAAAGGAAAAATTATTTTAGATAGGAAGTACATGCAATTTAAAGATATGAATATCGAATATGATATAATTAATAATAAATAAATAAATAAAATAAATAATTAAAAATAAACTAAATAAATAATAAATGAAATAAAAAATATTTATCAAGCCTCTCTTCTAATTTTGATCATAATTTAACGATATTATACCAAAAATTTTCTCCATTATTAATAATATCATATCATTATTTCTTCTCTCACAATATAAGTGATATTCCAATAATCTTTTAATGAAATTTCTTTAAATAAATTTGGACTGAAAGTTCGGTCATCACAAATACCAATTCTTCACTTTCTCTTCTTTTCCTTCTTCATCTTCTCCTTTTTCTTTTCCTTCTGTAATATATATATATATATAAATTGAGAAAAATAATAATGAAAAATATATTAAATATGAATTAACAAAACAATAATAATTGAATTTTTAGAATTTTTTTTTGTCTTCAAAAATAAATCACGAATTACATATTTCATGAATAATTAATAGAATTGCCTATTTTGAGAGTCACATGAAAGGAAAAATTATTTTAGATAGGAAGTACATGCAATTTAAAGATATGAATATCGAATATGATATAATTAATAGTCAGTGTTACGTTTGACAAAATCACTCCTAATTTTACCTGATTTGTGCACAAAGAAAGTTTATAGCATCAATTGTGCATAAGCTTTAAAATAATAATAAAATGTCTTTTAAATTTTTTGATAAATTATCTCAAGATTTTTCAGAACTTCTTAATGACAAAAAAGAATATAATGTTGTCATCGAAATTGATAAAGAAGAAAATAAGAAATCTTTTACTACACATTCAGTTGTTTTACGTTATCGATCTTCCTACTTTGATAAAGAATTAGAGAACGTTACTACGAATGAAAATCATATCAAAACAATTATTAAACCTAATATTTCTGTTCAAATATTCGAAATTATTCTTAAGTAAGTCAAAAAATTTAATATATTATACATTAAGTTAATTAAATTATAGCCTGATATTAATTAAATAAATATATTGAATAGATATATATATGGTGGAATTGTCGATATTAAAAATACGGATACCAAAACAATTTATGAATTAATGGTCAATGCTAATGAATTAGAACTTAAAGAACTATCAAAAAAATTAGAAACTTACCTTATTGAATCTAAAGCTTCTTGGTTAAGATCTCATTTTTCACTTGTTTATCATTCAACATTTGATAATAATGAATTTAAAGGTTTGAAAAAATTTTATAATGACTTTATTATTAAATATCCAAATTTGATTTTTGAATCGGAAGATTTCACGTCACTTCAAGAAACAGCATTGATTTCTATTTTGAAGAGAGATGACTTGCAAGTTGAAGAAATTAAAATTTGGGATTACGTTATCAAATGGGGAATTGCACAAAATCCTATTTTACCCACTGATTTGAAAGAATGGTCTAAAAAAAATTTCAAGGCTTTGAAAAAAACTCTACAACAATGCTTACCACTTATTCGATATTTTCATATTTCCGGTGAAGTTATTTGGGAGAAAGTAAAACCCTACAAAAAAATCCTCGAAGAAGAGCTTTGGGATGACATAATTCAACATTTTATATCCCCAAATAAGCCCATTACTTCACTTGTTTTGCCAGCGAGGATCATTTCCAATCCTGAATTGCCTTCAACAAACATTTTAACTCCTGAATTGTCTTCAACAAACATTTTAACTCCTGAATTGCCTTCAACAGACATTTCAACTCCTAAATTGCCTTCAGCAGACATTTCAACTCCTGAATTACCTTCAAGAACCACTTCAACTCTTGAATTGCCTTCAAGAGTAAATGAACCATTCTCAACTATAATAAACAAAGAACATGTCGCAGAACTTTCATCATGGGTTGATCAGAAATCGACAATTTATTCCTTAACAAATATTCCTTATGAATTTCAATTAATTCTTCGAGGAAGTAGAGATGGTTTTCACCCCAAGACATTTTGGAACATGTGCCATGGATATGCTGGTACAATTGTGGTTGCAAAAGTTGCAGGAACAGACGAAATAGTTGGTGGTTATAATCCTTTGGCTTGGGATAATTCAAGAACAGGTAATGTGGAAACAAATGATAGTTTCATTTTTTCATTAAAAAATGGGAATATTCAAAATTCAATTCTCAGCCGAGTTAAACCTAATAGTGGAGGAGCTCTATACTACCCTATTAACCAAAGTATGTATGGTCCATGGTTTGGTTTTAGTGAATTTAGTATGGACTCAAAAGTTTCTAATTTTACTCAAGATAAAATGTGTCAGTGTAATGGTATTTCTTGTTATGAAAAACCCATTAGAACAACTAAGGATGGATTTTCTATTGTAGATTATGAAGTGTTTAAGGTTATTAAAAAATAAATCCCAAACTGTTCAATTGGATAATGTAATCTCATTATTTAATATAATTTATACTTTAGATTCAATGATAATAAAATCTATTTATTAAATAAATTAAAACGTCGCTGTCACTATATTTAATTAAAATTGAAAATGAGAATATGTGATTTATTTTGTGTATTTCCTTTAACAATAAAGAGTTAGTGAATGTTTATGCATGTAAAAAGCAATGTGAAAAGATTTTTTATATATTTTATGAATTATCCAATATGAAATATTTCTAAGATAAAAGTTCTTCTTAACTATTATTTATATCGTTATCTAAATAATAATGAATCTTCATTTACAAAATTATCATAATATTTCTTATATATCATGTAAATATCTTTTTTTTTTCATTATTTGATATCTTAACAAATATGAGGTAACTAACTATTTCATTATTATTTTATGATGATAATTTAAATTCAGTTGAACATTTTGAACAAATTTTTTTTTGAAATATCTTGGGTTCATGATCATATATTAGTCCACGGAAAAGTGTAATTCTTAAATTGCATCATTCATTGTAGGTCGATTTTATGACATTTATCTTTTTTTTTTTCATTATTTGATATCTTAACAAATATGAGGTAACTAACTATTTCATTATTATTTTATGATGATAATTTAAATTCAGTTGAACATTTTGAACAAATTTTTTTTTGAAATATCTTGGGTTCATGACCATATATTAGTCCACGGAAAAGTGTAATTCTTAAATTGCATCATTCATTGTAGGTCGATTTTATGACATTTATCTTTTTTTTTTTGTTAAACAATAAAAAATATATATATATTTTAAATTTTCATATATAATATATCTGAATTTGCATATGTCAGCAGTAGTAATAATGATAAATTATGAAATTATTAGTACTATTATTTTTATGATGTCTTAATTTAACATAACCAATCCACTGTGTGAAATTAAAAATAAAATAAATTAATTAATTCATAATAAAGAATTAATAAATATAATAAAATAAATAATCAAGTAGAAATTAAATGATAAATAAATAAATAATAAATGAAATAAAAAATATTTATCAAGCCTCTCTTCCGATATCGATCATAATTTGACATTTTGCATTCAACATTATACCAAAAATTTTTTCCATTATTGATAAATATCATTATTTCTTCTCTCAGGATACAAACCATTTTTAATGAAATTTCTTTAAATAAATTTGGACTAGAAAGTTCAGTCTTTACTAATACCAATTCACTTTCTTCTTTTCCTCCTTTCTCCTTTTTTCCTTCCTCTTGAGATTAAAATACATACATATATGTAGATAAAATTGAGAAATGATAATTAACGTAAAAAATATATAAAATAATTAAATGAATGTAAAATAATAAACATAAATAATAAATGCAAAACGTGCAAGATAAAATTACATAATGCAAAAAGAGTGTCAAAATTTAATTTATTCAAACCAGTATTACGCATTTCAATTTTGCGATAACCTTTGAAGAAATTAAATAATAATAAATTATTATTAATTAATTAATAAGCAGCTATGCAAGATGTCTTGAACCAAAGCAATAAAAGGCGAAAAGCAACAAATAAACAACAATTTGAAATTAAACACCTTCAAATGGAACTCTAGAAATGATTCTTAAAAGAATTCAAAAGAAATGATGCATCGATTCTAAATATAAATAAAGTGATAAATTTAAGCATAGATTCTGTATGTGAAAAATAAAGATAATTACAAAAAGAATAGCTCAATCAATTTATTTTTTAAGTCTAATAATGATTCCTTGTAATAATAATTCGTTGCATAATAATGATTTCTTCGTTGTAATGATAATAATTCATTATAATGGCAATAATTTTGAACAATAATATTTTTTTTTTGCAATAATTATTCTTTGTACCAATAATATTCGTAATAATAATAATAAAGAGACATATTTACCAAAAAGCATTCGCTCAAAATTTTGATGGGTGGAAGTGATGGTATATTGAAATAATAAAACATTTTTTACAATAAGAAATTGTTTTTTGGTAAAAATAAATCGTTTTATGATAAAAAATATTAAATCGGTTTTCAATAAAAAATATAATGTTTTTTATGAAGAAAATACAAAGAAAAATTTAAAGCAGAATAATTTCATGGGAAAAACTTTTTTGTGGGAACAAATTTAGACTCATATTTATATCACTCTACAGTTTCAATGTAACATAAATAAAAGTATTATATTACATAATTTAAATTCATAATCAGTTTCGTATATGCTATGTATTTATATTTAATACTTCTAAAATAACTTATGATAATTGAGTTAACATTATTAGGGATAATCAAGATTATAATAAAATTTACAAAAGTGAAGAGAATTAATTTAATGATAATAAATGAATTGTTGAGTCATCTTTATTCATTAATTTATATATATATTTTGGTTATTCTAGATTGCATTTCAAGTAATAAATTATGAATTGAATAATATATTAGTTATTTGAAACTGATAATAACGAAACAGACCTAAGTTTGAAAATTTTGAAAATATAACAATAATAATTTTTATCATTTCTATGTATTATTATTATTATTTATGCAATAATTTATTATAATTAATAAATTTTATTATTATTAACTGCTGTAGAAATATGATGAAATGGAACGAATTGTTGTATGTAATTTTTAATTATTATTATTATTATTTTATTCATTTTAATTATTGTAATTCTATGCATTTAAATCCTATGTATCTACATTCACAAGTGAATTAAAATATAATATAGCACATGCAAATAGGCCCCACGTGAATCATTTGCAATTCAACTTCATCACATTATGTTACATTACACTCCACAAGATGAGATGGATAATTGAATAATTTTTTTATTCACCAATAAGACGGATCATAAAGAACTTTTTGTAGAATTTCAATAGACTATCAAAAAAATCGTGAGATCAACTTGAATAATAAGAATAACAATAATGATAATGATGCCTCGGAATGAAATGTTGATGGTGTGAATTAGAGGAAGTAACAATTGACCCCGACAAATTCAAGAATTCACGAATAAAGAATTTCAATATAATCAAATGGATTTACCCACGGGATTAAGTTTTTGTTTCGATCAATTGGAAATTTTGAAGGAAAGTGAAATCATTTGAAAGTTATTATAAGTCCAAAAAGGAAAACTTGAGGCAAAACATTTATATTTAAAAACTCCTGTGAAAGAAAGGATTTAACTTTTTGATAATCATTTAGATGAAGAGTATTTGGAGAAAGTATGTTCTGTTGTTAATTTATTTAATTATTATTAATTTATTATTTAATTATTTATTTTTTATTATATTTTTTATAGTTAAATTTTGAGTTTGAACATTTAAGAGAAATTATGTGAGNTAAAATATAATATAGCACATGCAAATAGGCCCCACGTGAATCATTTGCAATTCAACTTCATCACATTATGTTACATTACACTCCACAAGATGAGATGGATAATTGAATAATTTTTTTATTCACCAATAAGACGGATCATAAAGAACTTTTTGTAGAATTTCAATAGACTATCAAAAAAATCGTGAGATCAACTTGAATAATAAGAATAACAATAATGATAATGATGCCTCGGAATGAAATGTTGATGGTGTGAATTAGAGGAAGTAACAATTGACCCCGACAAATTCAAGAATTCACGAATAAAGAATTTCAATATAATCAAATGGATTTACCCACGGGATTAAGTTTTTGTTTCGATCAATTGGAAATTTTGAAGGAAAGTGAAATCATTTGAAAGTTATTATAAGTCCAAAAAGGAAAACTTGAGGCAAAACATTTATATTTAAAAACTCCTGTGAAAGAAAGGATTTAACTTTTTGATAATCATTTAGATGAAGAGTATTTGGAGAAAGTATGTTCTGTTGTTAATTTATTTAATTATTATTAATTTATTATTTAATTATTTATTTTTTATTATATTTTTTATAGTTAAATTTTGAGTTTGAACATTTAAGAGAAATTATGTGAGCTATTATCCAAAAGCTATTAATGATGTATTGCTATCGTCATTATTATTTATTATTTAATTACTAATTATTATTTTTTATTTATTTATTATTTATTGATTATTCTTTATTTATCACTAGTTATTATTTTTATAGTTAATAATATATTATTACTAAGATGTGATGTTACATTTTTAATTCATTCATTCATTCTTTTTTAAGAAATTTATTATTCTTTTCTATTATTTTTTTTTTGAACATTCAAACAAACATTTTTCAAATATTTTTCAAAATATATGAACATTCAAAAATTTTTCAAAATATATAAGAATTATTCAAATCGAATACAAACATTTTAGGGTAAAAAAATAAATGGCAAGTTTATTAGTTTTATTATTATTTTATTATTTATTTTTTTGAAGATGATTCTTCATAATATTAAATAATAATAATAATTTAGCTAGAACTGTTATTATTATTTTTGTAGATTTAATTTTTTTTTACATAGATGGTGTTTTATATTTTTATTTTTTATTTTATACTTAACAATCGTTATCGCTCCATCAACCAACCATCAAAGACGGAAGAATTTTTCTTATTAAAAATGGGATTGCTTCGTTATTTTTTAAATCAATTAAATAATTAAAATGATTAAAAATAATAAAAAAATTAAAAATAATTAAAAAATGAGAAATAATAAATTTTTAAAAAATCTCATCATCTCATAATGGCACACCACACTCACCCTCTACACATAACTTGCAAGTGTATAAACAAATTTCCTTTAGATCCTCGAATGGGAATTTTTGAATAATTTCTATGATTATTTCCGGTTTATGTCATGAAACAATTTAAATATCCATAAAAGTAGTTGCATTTCGGCTAATAGGATTAGAAAAACATCGACGTTTCTTCTGACTCATCAGGATCTGAGTTTGATTTTTCTCATGGAATGGAGGGCTTAGCATTAACAAAAATGTAAAAAGAATAAAAAGAAGTTTATGATGAACTAATATTTAATTTCGGTTTTCTGAAAATTCATTAGCTAAATTGGATAAATGTAATAATTTACTACTCTAACCGATATTATTAAAATTATTATTTAAATAATTTCTATGACTTCCCCTCCCCCTTTTAAAATAATATGAAACCACCATAAATTTATCAATTGCATCATTTTCACTCGTTCATCTATTAAAATCATTTTTGAAAAAGTGTCGAGTTGCATGGCTTGCTGGACATACTTCAGCAATTTTCTGTACGTTTAAGTTTGTAAGGTAGAAGTTTTGAAAAAAAAATTGCAGCGGAGTTAACATTTCGATGTAAATTGAATGAGTTAAAAAATATCAATGAATTTTTCATCACACAAAATTCTATTTTATACCATTGATTTTAGCAAGACAAACTTTAGGTGTAAGAGTGACCAAAGTATCGCATCAATCTTTTGGCCAAATTTGTGAAAAATTTATCTAGGTCGTCGAAGTGATAACTGTTTGATAAATTTGATTCCGTTGCTTATTATCTGCTGGTTTCAAAAAAATGTAACAGGATCGGTAATTCTAGATCCCTCATTTCTGGTATTTTAGAATTCCAAAGCTCCTTACTAAAGATGCTGGTGAATTCGTTTTAAATTTTTGTTTTTTTTTCACATCACATAATTAAATTCATACATTTAAAAAATTTATTTAGTTTTTTATTTATAAAATTCAAGTATTTATAAAAAGCATAAATTTATAAAAAAAATATTGAATAATAAACAGCCAATTGAGAATGATCGCGCCGTCCAGTTAACATTTCACCATATTGATTTTCCATCCTTCAAAGTGTCAACTAAAAAGATACATAAATATATTATATACTGAATGTCTTCTTCAAGAAAAAATTGCATATGTCATAAATTAAAATACTTACTTGAGTTTTCCATTCATCCCCAAGGATACATTAGTGGAAATGAGTTTGCAGACTTCAAATTTTCTACTTTGTTAATTTTAGTGTCCAACTTGGCCGCTAACCCAGAATTAGAGGCATTTATTTTTTTCATTCGGGCTGTCAATTCAGAATTGGACGACTTCAACTTCTTCATTTGTTCATCTAATTCAACGTTTGAATCCATATACACCTTTTGTGCAGTTAATTGAGCGTTAGCAGCCTCGGATTCCTTACATTGTGAACTTAACTTGACATTAGAAGCTTCTAATTCTTTAGTTTTTGCAGCTAACTTGTAGTTTGAAGCCTCCAATTCCTTCTTTTGAGCATCTAATTTTGTGGTTCGAGCAGTTAATTCGGCATTCGAAGATTCTAAATCTTTCGTTTGTGCAGTTAATTCTTTATTTAAAGCCTCTAATTCTAGGTTGCGTACGTTTAAGTTGTCATTTGAAGTCTTGATTTCTTTTTTCTGATCATTTATTTTAGTATTAGAAGCCTCCAATTCCCTAATTCGGGCAACTAGCTCAGCATTTGTAGTCACCAATTCTTGGTTACGTGAGTCTAGTACAAGATTGTTAGCCTCCAATTTTTTATTTTGTGCGATTAATTTAATAATGGCGATGTCAAATTCATTATTCTTTGAATTGAACTCAGCGTTGACAGTTTTCAATTCTTTCTTTTGAGCGTCTAGTTCATCGTCCAACTTCTTCATTTGGGTAACTAATTCTGAGTGTTTAGATTTCCATTCAGAGTTTAAGTTTCCTCTTTCTTTGATAAAATTTATAGTTGCGTTTTTAAATTTTTCTTTTTCAAAAGCTTTCGATGATTCACGTGCTATAAGGCCAGAACTCGAAAGTTCTGAAACTTTTAAAGTTTCAAATTTTGTTTCAAGTAAATTTTTGAGACTCTTAATGCGAGGCTCATAAGCCTGTAAAAAAAGTGTAAGAATAATAATTATAAAATAGTTAGAAAATTATTAAAAAAATTAAAAATGTTATTAAAAGAAACAAGTTAAATATAATTACATTTAATTTTTTGTTTCCGACAACCATGATTTTAGGTAGTTTTGATTTACTTTCATTGGGAATTAACAACTTAGATAAAAGTTGCAAAAACGATGTTTTTTTCTGGTTGCTTGATGGATTCATGTCTAATAATCGTGAAAGAAAATAAAAGGTTATTGAAAATATTTAAAAATATTTGAAAAAAAAAAAAAAATTGTATACTAATAATTAACCTGTGAAAGTAACTTAGTAAAAATTGAAATTATTGAAAAAATAAAATTATGGGGGTGGGTGTCTCTTATATATATATATTTTTTGTCACATGATAAGTTCTTATGATATTGTAAATAAACAATCAAATATTTTTAAGGATTTCTGAGTTTAAATTTAATAATTACTTTCAGTAAATCATTGAGTAAACAAATCAAATTTTTGAAAAAAAAATAAACAAAACAGACAACAGATAGATAAGATAAGATTTATATTAATGATAGTATTCATTATTAAAAATATTCTGATGCAATCACATCATAAGTGTAAATTAATAATTAATTATATTATTCACTAATGACGTATTTGGATTATCATGTTAAACCAGAATAAGAAATGATTATTTTCTTATTATTATTATTTAAAAATTTTTCGATTGTTCACAAGAAGGATTGACATCAGGATCGAAAGGCTAGAACATTTTTATTAATAATAATAATAGATAACAAATTTATAATAGATTAAATTATAATTATAGTATTGAAATTTATATATTCATATTATTATAAAAATTTTCAACATGACAATCAAAAAAAAAACAAAACAAAAATTGTTTACAATGCACCAATAAAAAAAAAAATAAGAAATTGTTTATATGCTTAAAATCAGACGCGTCATAAATACATCTGTTTATTTGCTTGATCTTGAAATTTACTTTCTCAACTCACTACTTGTTTTTGCCTGAACTACAACTTTACTCTAATCTTTACACACTTTCTTGACTTTACATACCATACTTCTCATACTTCTCTTAACTCTTAGCTTGTCAGGTACTTTTAACATGAATAGCTATCTTTGGTTTGAATACATAAAGCTAATTATATCTTTTTTTTCTTTCTTTTATATATGTCAAAAAGAAATGTTGTGCACCTTAACTGTTCTTGCGTGTGCGTGTGTTATAGCTACCTCAGCTTCTGTCGTTGTATCAATAAAAAAATGCTTGTATGTATTCTTAAAAAAAATACATTAAAAACAAAAAAGAGTTACTGACTTATTTTTATTTATAGTGAAACCAAGGAACAAAAAAATGCTGAAAATGCTGAAGAAACGAGCGATGAATCAATAATTGATCCGACACTTACCTCTAATAATTCTTCACCCACTCGACCAATTCCTCCAGCACAAACCTTTAATAATTCTTCACCTGCGCCAAAAAACGAATCACCTTTAACTCATAATAGGAACTCTCTTCGTAAATATCAAACTTTGTGTNTTGCCTGAACTACAACTTTACTCTAATCTTTACACACTTTCTTGACTTTACATACCATACTTCTCATACTTCTCTTAACTCTTAGCTTGTCAGGTACTTTTAACATGAATAGCTATCTTTGGTTTGAATACATAAAGCTAATTATATCTTTTTTTTCTTTCTTTTATATATGTCAAAAAGAAATGTTGTGCACCTTAACTGTTCTTGCGTGTGCGTGTGTTATAGCTACCTCAGCTTCTGTCGTTGTATCAATAAAAAAATGCTTGTATGTATTCTTAAAAAAAATACATTAAAAACAAAAAAGAGTTACTGACTTATTTTTATTTATAGTGAAACCAAGGAACAAAAAAATGCTGAAAATGCTGAAGAAACGAGCGATGAATCAATAATTGATCCGACACTTACCTCTAATAATTCTTCACCCACTCGACCAATTCCTCCAGCACAAACCTTTAATAATTCTTCACCTGCGCCAAAAAACGAATCACCTTTAACTCATAATAGGAACTCTCTTCGTAAATATCAAACTTTGTGTATTGATTATTTTAAAAATATATATAAACCTACAATTTTTTTTTGATTTCTAGGTAATTTACAACATCCAGTATACAAAAAACAAACCATCTCGAAAAGATTTATTAGCTTGGAGAGTATCACCGAAGAAACTGAAAATGAAAACTATGACCATCCTCCAGCACCAACCTTTAATAATTCTTCGCCACCCTTAACACATAAAGGAAACTCTCTTCGTAAGTATCAAACTTTGTGTATTGGTTATTTTAAGAATATATATATGAAATATATATAGACCTACCATTTTTTTTTGATTTCTAGGAAATTTACAACGTCCAATATACAAACAACAAACCTTCTCGAAACGATTTACTTGCTTGGAGAGTATCACCGAAGAATCCGAAAATGAAAGCTATGACCATCCTCCAGCACCAACCATTAATAATTCTTCACCCTTAACATATAATGAAAACTCTCTTCGTAAGTATCAAACTTTATGTATTGGTTATTTTAAAAATATATATAAATTACCATTTTTTTTTTTGATTTCTAGGAAATTTGCAACGTCCCATATACAGAAAACAATCCATCTCGAAACAATTTACCAGCTTGGAGAATATCACCGAGGAAACTGACGAAGAAATAAATAATGAATGCAATAATGAAAATGATGACCATGAAGTAGAAGATGATGAGGATTTTGAAAATGATGAATATGAAGTAGAAGATGGTGATGAATATGAAGATTAAGTTGGTGAATATTTTGAATATGAATATGAAAAAGTTGGTTCTGTTCATATGAGCGCACCAAATTAAATGTTGCTGCTTACTTTTCGTCTTCGGTTGTTTTGAGTTTGGTACTAAAGTCATCAATTTATAAATTTTTTTTTTACAATATAATAAAATAAGAATAATTTTTTGAAACTTACATTTCACCTGACTTGGGATTAGCTTCAAAGAAAAAAGGATGCAATGTTGAAATTCTGTGTCCTAACTACTAAACCTTGTTGAACATCATTATACAGCATGTATATTCTTTATCTTGTTTCACTTTGCTAATATTAATAAGATTTTTGTATTGTTCTATTTGAATATGTTTATAAAATGCAAAATTCTTCGTGGCTATATATTAAATAATGAAAATCTATCTACAAAATGATTGTATTAAATAGGAAAAAGTGTATGAAAACTTATTCATAACCATTCCCATTCTTATAATTTATTTAATTCACGATTCGTATAAGAACTGGACATTTACATATTTACCAGTAATTAATTATTTCTAAGTTCATATTTTACTTATTATATTATTAATTTTATAATGTATGTATTTTAAAAAATAATCATTTAGTTTGAAAAGAAGCTGGATACAAAAAAAAAGGGGATGGTGGTGAAAATAATACATAAAAATTATGAAAGTAATAATCAAAAAAATTACATTGATGATAAATATGAGAAAATTCAATGTAATAATAAGTATGTAATTGATGTAAGAGTGGATCTTTTGGTCTTCAAATTAGTAAAATTATTTTAAATACAGGTTCTTCCATCTGGATGGAATATTCAAGTTTAATTCGTACAAAAAATATGAGCCATCGATATTTAAGATTCATTTGTACAAAAAAAAATATGCCATTAATATTCAAGTTTTGTCAATATTCAGGTAGGTTTTTTTTATTCTGGAATAAAAAAATATTGACTCGGTTATTTTAACAATTCTGCTTTTATTTAAAATCTTTAAAAACCTCTTCTGCCAAATTTTGAAATTTGTTAAAGAAATGTGAATACATATAGATTATAACTATAATTAAACTGAAAAAATATCACCGGAAGAATTTAGTATAAAGCTCTTAATCAGTTCGGTTCATTAGTATATAAACCGAAATATTCGATTCGGTTTCATTGATACATATTGATTTTGGATAAAACTGGTTCGGATAATTATTATTCGGTTTCAAACCGAATCCGAACTGTTGAGAGCATTTGTCGAAGTTGACCTAAAGAATGATCCTATCCCATTACCATTATTACCAACATAAATAATCCAATTACAGATGCTTCAATAAAAATTTCTTTTATAGCTGTAGCTGAAATATATTATATGAATGCTTGTAATATGTTGCAATAATTAATTCGTACAATAAAAATTTATTAAAATTCTTAGATGCACAACATTCACGCATCTTCAATAATTGAAATTATATACACATCGAATGTCTATATTTGTGGTGCGTAAGTTTTTAAATGTCTATGAATTTAAAGTTACAAAAATGCAATAATAATCGAGTAGTGCATCTTTTTATAATATTAAGTTATTACTTTCTTTTAATTAATTAATTAATTTTAATTGTTTAATTTATTTTTAATTTATTTCAAATGATACTAATAAAGATCAAATTATTATATACAAATTTTTTCATTTGATTTTTTGTATCACATATTTCACATACGTATTTATTACAAAATGATCATTTGGATCGATCATATGGTTTCACTTATACTCACTCTACTTGGAAATTTATAATATGTACACTAAAGAACATTTTATTAAAAAGTTTGGAACTTAGTCTAGTGGGAATGACATTGATAAGATGATCTATGATCCTGAATTTAATCTATATTGGATACCTTATGATAATTTAAATGATACCGAAAAATTAGGCTAAATTAAAAATTTCATGACAGACGAACAGGATTGTGAAGTTTGTGAAGATGGTGAAGATTGTGTTAAAGTCACTTTGAAGGAATTAAAAGATTATAAATATGATATTCTGACATTTATTAAAGTGGTATGTTCCTTTATATTTAGATTATCTAAATTATAACATGTAAACAAATATTTTTCAACAATAAAAGTTTTTTTTAATTATATTAATTATATTTTCAGATTGAGAATATAATGATTGCTGGTTTTTATTCTTCTTGAATCACTAGATTTCTTGGAATTTCGAAAAATACTTCCACGCAAAACTACATTATTGTGATGGAACTACTGTTAAAGATTATTTATCCAATTTCTCTCTAAATACTATAAATAGAGTTACTACATCAAATAATACAAGGTCTTAATGCTTTACATGAAAATAACTTTGTTCATTGTGATTTACAAAGTGATAATATTTCGATGAAGGGTATTCGTGAATTATATCAATTAGATATATTTATAGACCCTGTTTTATGTGAATTATCTAATGATTTAACTTTAAACTCTGATATCAAAAACAATACTGTTTATGGTTCAATTCCATATATTCCAATTCCACTGGAGGTATTAAGAGGATATGAATTTACAGAGAAGGGTGATATTTTTAGCTTTGGCGGAATTATGTATGAAGTAGCTACTGGAAACCAACCATTTGTTGACCAAGCACACGATACATATTTGATGGTTGATATATGTAATGAGGTAAGACCCAAAGGTCCCTGTATGATGTTAAATTTGATTTCAAAATGTTATCTAGACTCGCTGTATCAATGCTGGGATGATGATCCTTCTAAACGACCAACAACTCGCGAAGTAATTAATACAATAATTTTCTGGAAAATTTCCAATGTTATTGAAAAGTTTATCGATGCTTATGATAATAGAGAAAGAATGAATAAATCTCATAAACAAAAATTGGATCGATTTTTATCTAAGTTTCATCCTCAATCCTTTTATAATAGTAGACACATTTATACTTTTTCTGAATTGCAAGATTCATTAGAATATATAAAATCTGGAAAATGTGCAGGTATTTTATTTTTAGTATAATTTAAATTTTATCATTTAAATAAATAATTAATCATTAATTTTTACATTTATGATGATACATATAATATTGATAAATAATCAGCAAATGATGCAAACATAATTAATTTAAATTCCAGGAAAATATGTTGTCCAATAACATTAAGAGCTATAACACCAACGTCAGAAAAGGCAACATGTTTTACTGCAGGTTTAAATTCTCATTTAAACATTTTTGTTCTATAGTTTAGCTGAAATTGATCAATCATGAAATGATATTTTAATTTAGTTGTTCATACGCATAAGTTTTTATTATTATTGTTTTTCAAATATCAACATGAATTTAAAGTTACAAAAATGCAATAAATAATTGAAATAATAGAAATAATGATCGAGTATTACATCATTTTTAATTTAAGAATAGATTTTTTATAATGTTTAAATAAATTTTTTTATAATCAATAAATAATTATTTAAAGAAACATTTGATATTTTACGGATAAAAACGGATGTCCGTGTAGCAAAAGTATCATTTTTGATACACTTGTGGTTATTTTTTGATATACCCCCATTTAGTATTAATAAGTATATAATTAATTTTATGGTGGTATCAAAAAATAACCATAGATGTATCAAAAACGATACCTTTGCGTCCGTGTAGGCTAAATAGAGGGTAAATTAGAAACTTAAACATGTGATTATATTCTTTAAAGGTCATTCGCCAACATGTCAATCACATTTCATTTGTTGCACATCGATCTGCGCGAATTTTACCGATTTTCGATCAACATCCGTGACGGATAAATTTATCCGCGGATCACACCACTAAGCGAAGGAGTTATAAGTCATTGTTTTCCAATAAAAATTACTTCTAAAAAATTAAAGTACAATCTAACGAATCTAAGGTGTAATTAATTTATGAACTAATAATTTGGTCATCGTTATAATTATACTTCGATTTTATTTTAATTGCACTTTAATTACGTTTAAATTATTTTAATTATATTGTTATTGAAAATGAATGATTAAGAAAAATTCGTCATCATACTTGTGACAAAAGAATGACTTGTGCTTTTTTTTGTTTCCTTTTCCCAAGTTTAGCTGATATTATTAGTTTTTTTTCAAAAATAGAAAATTATGGAAAAGTATATTCCATAATTATGTATCATTACTTTAGGATAAAGTGTATTACTGTTGGTAATGGATAAGAAATCAAGATATTTTGTGCACATCCACTTATCCTACGTGCTCAAACACCTTATTTTTAAACTACATTGTTGATTCAATGGGGAAAAGGTGAAAGATGGAAAAATCTTTCGGAAAATCAAATATTTCTCCAGATATGTCCATGTAAATATTTTTATATCTTATTATTTTCTGTTAATTTAACTAATCTTTTAACATTTGTTTTTCATTTATAATATTACAGAAAATACATTCATCACATTATTGGCATTTTAATGGAGTAAATAAACTTATATTACCAACGATCAAGTTCCCTTGCCAATGTTTTACGTGTGACGTTCCAGCTATTTCGTTGATAAAATGAATATTACAAGCTGCCAATTATGAAAAATATTTTTATTAGTCACATATTGCTTACAGTTTAAATTTAAGTTTTTATTAAATTAATAATTTTTTTTTATTTTGATTTATAATATAACTGCTACATAAAAAAAATATTTTATTTTTATATTTTTTCACGGCATAAAAATTTTCTTGCTAAAATTTTGGTGCACACTTCTCCATGAAGAATAAACTCTTCCAGTTGGAGTGAAACGGAAATTTTTGATTAAACTTTAGTAACTAAGTTCTTTTGCGATTTCGGCTTAACATCTCATTCAAAAAAAATAATTGTTACAATCGATATTCAGTTATAATATTACCGTCCAAATTTTAGTATCTTTAAGGGCGGGCGTTATCAATATAAATAATGTAAAATCATAAAATATTCGTTTGGATGGTCTAATCTTTTATATTATTAATAATTAAAAAATTTAGTAAATAATAATCAAAATTTCAATACAATGGGTTAGTAAAAATCCAATATTAAACATTAAATAAATATAAATATTTCGAAATATTCAAAAGAATGAAGATTACTTTCTAGGTTCATAATTCGATCAATAATAGTTATCATTTAAATGATTACTTTTATCTTATTAACATCGAAAGAAAATGCAATTGGTTTGGAAATATATTAATAATTGTAATAATATTTATAGTTGTTAATTATTCTCCCGAGTTATAAAAAGTTGGATGAAAAGTTATTTTTATAGTTAATAACTTTATCACGTCAATTATTTATATTCAAAAAAATCTTTGTAAAAAAAATTGAAAATTACTTTATTTGTTGTTTTTTTGACCCAAATAATATAATTTCTGGTATAGTGGTTAGTTAACTTTAATGCTGATAAAATTTATTGCCACTTTTTATTAATTTAAGGTATAATCAAAACTTTGTTTTTTAAATAAAATCGAAATTTTATATTTTGAGGTTGAGGTGCATTTGAATTTACTAAGTGAAAAGAATAAATACAAATGCAATATATGGATTATGATAAATAAATAAATATATTTCATAAAATTATTTTTGCCATTCAATGTAATAAATATTTTTTTCTTCCTCGGTTGTTCCAATTCTCCGATATTTTAACGTTGTTGTCATTTTTAAAAAATTATATTGTTGTTAAAATTAATAAATAAACATGTGATTTTAAAATTTTATTAAAGAAAAATCAGCGTGACGTACATGCTTACAAACATCTGAAAATGGATAAACAATTGTTTTGAAACTTTAAAATTTATGGGTTTAATGGACTTTTTTCTTTGGCCTTCAGAAAAATATTTATTATCTAAACGTTCTGCTTTTCGATTTTTTTTTCGATTAGAGAATAAGAAAATAAATATTTCTAGAATATCTTGACAACCTTTTTGAATTTTCCATCGAGTTAAAAAAGAAAAGAAAAAAGAAAAAAAAAACGGTAAATAAAAAAGAGAAATTATGTAGATAAATAGAATAAAATTAAAATCAGGGGAATCTAAGATATAATAAAATACTTTTGGAAGATTACATATGCATTACATTAAAGTATAAGAAATTATTGATAGCTATATTAACAAAAAAAAATAAAAATCGTTAGTAATAGAATACAATGTTGGTAGGGATTTTAGAAATAAATATTAGAATTAAAATTGTTAGCATTAATAGAAGAGATTAGTAGAGAAAAATTGTTAGGGATAATAAAAATCTTGAGTAGCAACAAAAATAGCAAAATAAAATTTGCTTTTCCAAATCCATAGAATTCAGCTTTTGAATTGTTTCGCAGCTCAATTAATTTGATTATCCAAATTCTTTGTCAATTATTAACTATTTATTTTCAAAGAAAGAAATTAAATCTAAATTGAGAAATTTAATTGGAAAATGCAATTAATAGAATGAAATCTACTTCATTCGTTTGACCAAATCTTTATTTATTCATTTGATTTTAACTATTTATTGATTTTCTGCCTCAATTGTTTCGATTATCCAAATCTTTGATTATTCTCATAGTTCTAACTATTTATTTTTCCAAATCTTACAATTTTAGCTCTTCAAATTTTTTATTATTTCGTTTATGCACCATTATTGGTTAATCTATAATTTTTAATACGAAAGCATAAATTAATAAAAATCAACCTTTATTTAATAAAATGTATACGTAATCAAATAATAATTGATGATTTTATTTATATAAGATCAGCTGACTGATATAGCCTGACCTGATCATATGTGTAATGTGATGTAAACATAACTGACTCTTTTTCTTAAAAAACAAATTTCTTTCGACTTGCTTTTTTCCTAGAACTTTTTATGACTTTTGTCTAAAGAATATTAAAAGTAAGCCTTTTGTTTCATGTATTGTTTCGTTTTTATCATTTAAATAATATAAGTTACTATAAAAGTAGTAACTTTCAATTATGGATGATATTTTAATGGTTTTTATGTAAGGGAACCTCGCGATTTCAAAGATTCCACTGCCACTTTTTTCTACTTTATAACTTTTTTACCTATTTGCTTGCTTGTTAATTTGTTTCTAAATATTATTTTCATCATTTAGAATAATATTTATTTGTATTTTTTTAGCCGTTCTATTAATTAATTCTGAGCATTACCTTGGACATGTGATCACACGAACCTTCATTCAAAGAGGATGTTTGGGTAAAGGAATATTCATGATCGTTCGAATTTTTAGGAAGTAATATAACTTCCGCAAGAAAATATTATTCACTGTGACATGACCAACGCCTCTGGCATTGAAAAAAAAAGATTTATAAGAATTCTCTATATAATATTAGAGTAATTTTTGAAAGCAAGAATATTATCAATCTATTCGTCACTAAACTTATTTTTATTTCTTTTAATGTTCAATGAAAGTGGAATAAGTCGGCCATCAAACTCCTGATGAGGAATAATTGATTAAGATTTATCAGAGGAGAAGCTGATCAAGATAAATAAGATGACTGCAATACCAGCAAATCAAACTAAATTTGATAATGCTACAAATATTGCAGATTACTTTGTTAAAACTTATGATCAACATTGGAAGTTTGTGAAGTAATCAAGGTACGATAAAAATAATAAGATCATTTTTTTTTGATATCAAAATAAATATAATTCCGATTAAAATAGGGGCAGCAACTTATTTGCAAACTTAATAATTAGATTTACTTGTCATTTATGAGCCAACAAGATCAAGCAAGATGGAGATATTCTGGACGTTCTTAATTATCGTGGTAGTGAACGCATCCAACAATCTGGGTAGGTTATTTCCAATTATATGACCATGGTAATTATTTATTCAATTTTATTATATTGAATATAATTTAGTTTTTAAAAATAATTCTCTCTTATATATTATAGTTTTTAAGGTTCCAGCTTGCATCCTTCTAGTTTCCACACTTAATATGATCCTTCTTTTCGTAAGACTTCTTTCATTCCACTCAAAGGACCATGGAATTTGAGAGACAAAAAATTTACACAAGAGCTACTGGTCGATGTTACTTTTGAATTTGATACTGTCAAAATAATGGAATGGTATGAATTATGACATTTTAAAAGTTTAATTGCAGCAATTTTTGAGAATAGTGCATGTTATTAAACATTTTTTAAAAAAATTATATCATTTCTTTCAATTTCATACATAGAACAAAAAAAAATAAAATATTCTAATTCTCAGTGTGATGCTTAGAGTTCTCTAAAACAAGTATAACTTCAACACCGGTAAGCTAAAGCATAACTGCAATCTTTTTGGGATTTTTTTTATATTTTAATATTTCTACTAATGACAATTTTATTTCTATTAATGATGATTACCATTTTTCCATTGTACTAATGATTTATATTTATTATAACTTCTAATATTAATGATTTGATTTATACTAAATTGTTTTTACTGGCATTTCTACATTTGATTTTATTTATATTTTATTTATACTAACGATTGATCCTTTATTATTGTTGCTAATTCTAGTTTCTACTATACAAAAATTTTAAGCCGAAATTTTTATTTGCTGCTAACCCTTCCATTTCTATTCAAATTTAACTAGCATTTTTTTTTTGCTAACGATTCTCTTTACTATTAACATTTATTTCTTTGACATTTTTATTTATATTACTAATTATTTTACAATTTTTAGTCTACTAACAATTTTTTTTATTGGTAATTCTATGCTAACAATTTTCTTTTTTCCAATAATGATAATGATTTCCATTTTTTACTTTATTAATTTTATTTATTTTTCTTCAGATCGAAGTGTGATAGTCGATTTTTGTTTCAAAATGTTTTTGGTGAGTGTTTCTTATTTGGAATTGTTAAAATGCACAGTGAAATAATTAATCTAGATATAGATATCATTTAATTTTTCGTTCAGAATTGGATTTTTTATGAATCACGAATATTTAACCCTTTTTTTTAAATCACATGCTTTTACGCTTTTACACTAGTTTTTATTTGCTTAATTTTCAATTATATGATACTAATGAATATTAATTATTCTATTAGTATGGTTGATCCGGTGGATTGCCTTTCTTTACTTTAGGTAAGAATTTTCATTATTTTCTACATTAATTTTTTTATTAATTTTCAAACGTTAACATTCTTTGGTATTTATAGATGTAATACAATAATCAAACAGAATTCTTTACATCGAACATTTAGAAGATTGAGAATTGTTGGTGGTGCTAATGCAAATAGAAGATTATATAAACGAATGACTGCAACATATTTGAAGAGCTGAAATTATCAATGGATTCGGGTGACAACTTTTATTTTATTGTTTGCTGTTTTTCTATTTAAATTTTTTATTTCTTTGAGTTTTTTTTTTTAGAATAGTTAATACCATAAGGATTTGGATAATTGAAATAGTTGAGGCTTAAAACACTTGAAGAATGGATTCAAATAACAAACTTGTGTTATTACATTTAAAGTGTTTTATAAATAAATAGTTAACATCAAGAGATTTAAACAAACAATTAAGTAAGTCTATTTTATTTCTATTATTTATATTTTCAATTAAATTTTCTTAATCCAAATTTAATTTCTTTCTTTAAAAAAAAAATAGTTAACAATTTTGGATAGTTAAAATAATTGAGCTGTGAATCCATTCAAATCAATAAATTAGAGAAGCAAATTTTAGTTTGTTATTTTTGTTGTAATTTCCAATCTTTATTGTCACTAACATTTTTTCTACTAATAATTTTAATTCCACTAACATTTCTACCAACATTTTTCTTGGTTAGAATTACTAGACTCACTAAAATACTTATACAATATCAATTGTATTTATCCATATTCTAATAATTTGAGAATTTAAATAAAAGCCCTTTGGGAGAGAGAGAGGTGAGTATTTTATTCACTGAGTTCATGTAGGTTGTTCCTTTACCTTGTCATAATATCTGTGTAACCTGCTCATTCTCTGGGAAAATTGAAAGCACATCATGGCCACTATTAAGTTAGTGAATGTTCTTTTCTCAGTATTAAGAACTTTGATAAGTATAACTGGGAGAATTGAAAGCACATCATGGCCACTATTAAGTTAGTGAATGTTCTTTTCTCAGTATTAAGAACTTTGATAAGTATAACTGGGAGAATTGAAAGCACATCGTGGCCATTATTATAATGAACGTTCTTCTCTCAGTTTTATTGAAGTTCTTAAATGTGTAAATAGGATATGTGCAAATTATTGAGAGCCTATGCTTTTCTTTAATTAGGTAAATACAATAATTGTACTCACATTTTCTCTTTTTTTTTAGTATTAATGATTGAAATTAGGCATTTATATAATATGGTTGGTTAATTATTTTTTATTGTTTTTATTTATAATTATTATTCGCTAATTATTTTATTATTATTTTTATTTATGATTAATTGAATTATTAATGATTATTATTTATCAATCTAAAATTAGGCACGTATATAAAAAGGTTTGTTAATTATTATTTTATTATTTTTATTTATAATTAATCAAATTATTAATAATTATTTAATAATATATTAAATTATTATTTATTGATCTAGAGTTAGGCACACATACAATAATGTTAATTATTTTTTTATTGTTTTTATTTATAATTAATTGAGTTATTTAATATTTATTAAATTATTATTTATAGACACACATATAATTAATTTAAATTAAGAAATAAATTTTGATGATGTACATATACTCATTTTATTCATTTATAGATTTATAGATAATCCATGAAAGATTATTTATAATTATTTTCATTGTTTATTTTTTTATTTTATTAAAATATTAATAAAAAAATTTTACATTTCTAATAACTATATGATTGTGCTATATAGAAATTAAAATTTAAATATCCTGCTGTATTAACAATTCCATTAATTTCTTTGAATGTTCTTTTTTCCATTCAATTAAAATTTCTCCTCGCAAAAATCGTGATCGCCTATTAATTTTTTTATGTTTAATAGAAGATTGTAATAGCTGTTCTAAGGGATCTATGTAGTAGCTGTTCTAAGGGATCTATTTTTTCTATTATTGGTAAATTTTGAAAAGAATTATTTAAACATACTACATAAGTCTGTGAATATACTTTTTTTCCCCAATGATGTGAATTAAGAATTATACTCAAAACATGGTATGAATCACAACCTTGAAATATGCACTTATAAATTCCCTTTGCACTGGAATAGTAATGAATATAACTACCAAAAACAGAAAAAAAAATCTTTCAGGACATGGTAAAGAGACCAATTTTTTCCCATAAATCTGAAGTTCAATGACAGCTTTCTATGTATTTCTGTTATCAAGATTTGTTTAAATTCAGCTGTTGTATTGGCTAGTAATTCATCAAGCCCTTGGCACTGTAAGTTATATTGTCGTATATATTGCTTATGTCATGTTAAACCTTTAGAGTTTTTAAATACTTTTCCACTAGTAACACATTTAGCATCCAGAAGTATTGTTGACGGCACAATTTTGGCAATTTATAAGATTCACAATGTTGGACGTACTTAAAATAAAGTATAAATATTAAATAAATAGTATAACATTAAATCTCACAGTGCCTCTTGCTCACCTAATGATTCCAATGGTTTTGGTATATTCTAATGGGTTTTACTTATAGTTGTTTATATCATTGTTTTGTTTTGACTATTTTTGGGTGACTTTTTACAATCTCTGAATATTTGACAAATGACAATCAAATGATCATGTAGTAGAAACAATATTAGAGATCTTCAAATTACGTTTGGGATACTTTCCTAAAATCAAAATCTGGGAATCAGCGGATATGCAAAATATTTAATAATGGCAATAGTTATAATAATAAAAATATTTACATTTTTAAACGAATCAAGATTAAGAAATGATTGTTATTCCGCTCAAAAAAACTACATCCTCTGAACAATTATTGTTCGGGTTCATTAGGAAAATTTAATATTGCAGTTCAATTATAACAATTACGTGAACCAGTTCAAAATGAAAATAAATAAACAAATATATTTTTTGTAATATTTTCCATTTATTTATTTTATTAATTTATTCAAATCAACTAATAATTTAATTATTTGACTTTTTTTTATTATAATTATTATAATTATCTTTAATCATCACAATCATTAAGAGGGATTTTTTTCTAATAATGACATCATATATACTGATCGTTTTTTTGATTCCAAGTCAAATTATTATGTACAACTGTCATTTAAGCTTTATAGTTAAAAATTTGGATAACCTATTTTAATACTATCATAATTATCATTGCTATTATGACTTATTATTGCTTGTCATCACTGCTATTATTAAAATTATCCAAGATCATTAATAATTCAGTGATTTCAATTGTAAATCTGTAATCAATAACCTTCCTTTATAAACCAACATATTCTTTAATTTCTGTAATTCATAATTTACATAATTATTTGTGACTTAGAAATATACTTTGTGAACTATATTTGAAGAATGAACTGTTGTCCTCTTGCTAAATCTTTTATCATATTGATTTATGTTTTCCTGCTAATTAATGCTACATATTTTCCGGAAGTTTTTAATTAAAATAATCAAAAAAATGGTTGAAATCACCTATTCCGGTGAAAAAATTTAAATTAATGATGATAACTCTTACATCATTATCAATCTCATCAATTTCATCAATCACTTGCTACAAATAAATTGCTTGGCGTGGGTATTATGTGATTCAATACCCGACCTGAAAGTTCTAATTAAATGAATAAATATGTGAATATGTAAAATATAGGAAAATAAACTTTATTAATTAGCATGTTTTATATTTGCTTATTGATTTTTTTAAAGTTTATTTAATAAATAAATAAATAAATAAGCAGATATAACTTTTTGAATAATAATCTGACTCATCGATTCCCATTTTTCATATTTGAATATCTTTGGTTTCCTAAGATTTTTGATATAACTCACCAAATTCTTTATCTGTTCGGTTAGTTTCTATTCATCAGATATGCTGGAGAGGCATTTAATGTCGATGTGTTATTTGTGTAATTAATTTAGAAGTATGAAATGGAATATTTGGTTGAAATCCATTGCATATTTTCAAAGCCAAATCTTCATAATGCGTAATATGGGAAATTCATATGCAAACAATTGCAGATAAATAAACATCAGCAACCTTTGTATGCACCGTATATTAAGTGTAATCTTAAATTGCATTCATTCATTTTGAACATATTTTATCAGATTCAATTAATCTTTTTTTCTTATTATGTGTTCACGATAAAAAATACGTATTCGAATTTTGAACATATTTTGTATATTTGTAATATCTGAATTTGTATCTTCAGAAGTATAGTAAAGTAATGATAAAAATAATAGCTATGATAATTGATTTTGATATTATTATTATTGTTTATTATGTCTTAATTTAACATAATCAATTTACTGGCGCATGAAAATAAAAATAAATATATAAAATCATTGAAATAAATAACAATATTATAAATAGAAAATAGCAAATAAAAAATAATGAAAAATAAAAATATTCAAAAACCTCTCTTATAATAAAAAATAATGAAAAATAAAAATATTCAAAACCTCTCTTATATCGATCATGATCATAATTTAGTATTGCATTCAGTTTTTACTAATACTAATTCTTTTTTTTTTCATCTTTTCCTTCTTTCTCTTCTTTCTTTTCCTTCTTCTTGATCTTGATAATTCTGAAATATATATATATATAAATTGAGAAAAAATTATTAATGCAAAATATAAAATACATATATGTAATATAATAAATAATAATAAATTATAAATGTAATTGTAAACGAGTGAAATAAAATTAAATAATGAAATAAGCATATCTCGAAATCTAAGAATTCTTATTAACCTTAAATTTAAAAATAATGTCACAATTTTCTGGCTGTACACATTTCAATTTTGTGATAACCTTTGAAAGTAAATAATCAATAATAATTTGATAATTGAATAATTGAATTAGGAAATAATAATAATTATAATTATATGCAACCTGATGTAATTAAGACAAACAACTTTTGCAAATTCGCGCACGTTATAAATATATATTATAAACTATTTTATTAAATATTTATTTACCTTTCAGCAACAAAATTTTATGTATATCATGTAGAATTTGCCTTATTTTGAAGGTCACGATATTGATTTTTTTTTAAAAAGGAAAAAATTTAATAATTTATTTTAGAAAAAATTTAGACAATTTAGGATAGAATACCATGCAGTGTTATGTTTGACAAAATCACTGCTTAATAATATTACCTTAAAAGAAAAGATTGGCAACAAAGAACGGAGGTTAAGAACATCGATCGTGCAGTTTTTTAAATTTAAAATAATAAAAAAATGTCATTTAAATTTTTTGATAAATTATCTCAAGATTTTTCAGAACTTCTTAATGACAAAAAAGAATATAATGTTGTCATCGAAGTTGATAAAGAAGAAAATAAGAAATCTTTTACCGCACATTCGGTTGTCTTGCGTTATCGTTCATCATACTTTGATAAAGAATTAGAGACCGCTGCCACGAATAAAAATTATATCAAAACAATTATTAAACCCAATATTTCTGTTCAAATATTCGAAATTATTCTTAAGTAAGTCAAAAAATTAATCATTACATTAAATACTAAGTTAATTATATTGTGACTTGATATATTAATAAAATAAAATACATTTTATAGATATATCTATGGTGGAATTGTCAATATCGAAGATATGGGTACCAAAATCATTTATGAATTAATGATTATTGCTAATGAATTAGAACTTAAAGAACTATCGAGAAAATTAGAAAATTACCTTATCGAATCTAAAGCTTCTTGGTTAAGAAATCATTTATCTCTTGTTCGTCATTCAATCTTCGACGGTAATGAATTTGAAGGGTTGGAAAAATTTTATAATGATATTATTGTAATATATCCAAGTTTAATTTTTGAATCGAAAGATTTCACATCACTTCAAGAAACAGCATTGATTTCTATTTTGAAAAGAGATGACTTGAAAGTTGAAGAAATTAAAATTTGGGATCACGTTATCAAATGGGGAATCGCACAAAATCCTACTTTATCCGCTGATTCGAAAGAATGGTCTAATGAAAATTTCGAGACTTTGAAAATAACTCTACAACAATGCTTACCACTTATTCGATATTTTCATATTCCCGGCGAAGTTATTTGGGAGAAAGTAAAACCCTACAAAAAAATCCTCGAAGAAGAACTTTGGGATGACATAATTCAACATTCTATATCCCCAAATAAATCCGTTACTTCCATTATTTTACCGGCGAGAATCATTTCCAATCCTGAATTACCTTCAGAAATCACTTCGACCCCCGAATTGCTACCAAGATTAAATGAATCATTCTCATCTATAATAGATAAAGAACATGTCGCAGAACTTTCATCATGGATTGATCGAAAATCGACTATTTATTCCTTAACAAATATTCCTTATGAATTTCAATTAATTCTTCGAGGAAGTAGAGATGATTTTCATCCCAAGACATTTTGGAACATGTGTCATGGACATGCTGGAACGATTGTGGTTGCAAAAGTTGCGGAAACTAACGAAATAGTTGGTGGTTATAATCCTTTGGCTTGGGATAATTTAAAAAATGATTGGATGGAAACAAATGATAGTTTCATTTTTTCATTAAAAAATGGAATAATTCAAAATTCAATTCTTAGCCGAATTATAAATAATAGTGGAGCTCTATTCAATAATTCTGATCAGAATATTTATGGTCCCGAATTTGGTTGTTGTGAATTTATGATGAAATCAGATGTTTCTGATTTTACTCAAGATGAACAATGTTGGTGTAATAATACTGCTTATTATGAAAAACCTATTAGAACAACTAATAAAGCTTTTTCTATTTTAGATTATGAAGTATTTAAGATTATTAAAAAACAAATTCAAAACTGTGCAATTCGATAATCGAATTATTATTATTTAATATTATTTATACTTAATATTTCAATGATAATAAATCTATTTATGAATTTTGTTATTTCTACATTATTTTTTAGCCTTTACTTTTATGGAGATAGTGAATATTTAGACAATGCAAAAAAAAAAAAAAATTGTAGTTTGTTTTTTATATATTATTTGAAACTATTCAGTGCGCCAAAATATTTTTTTCATGAAATTTCTTTATAACATCTTTTTTTATTCATGACCATTTATTATTATGATAATAATTTGCACTAGTTGAACATTTTGAATAAAATTTTTTTGAAATGACATATTTCATTCCACCGTATATTAGTTTACAGAAAGAGAAGTTAATTCTTAAATTGCATTCATTCATTTTGGGCATATTTACCAGCTGAAACTTATCTTTTTTTTCGCTTATGCGCAAACAATAATTTGTAGTGTTAGTAGTAGTAATAATGATAAATAATATATACTGTGAAAGTACTAATAAAGTAATTAATAATGAATTATTAATAATAAAAATAATAAATGAAAATAAAAATATTCAAACCTCTCTTCTGATATCGACCATAATTTGATATTTGCACTCAAATTATACCAAAAAATTCTCCATTATTAATAATAACATTATTTCTTAGTAACAATTTGACGATGTAAGTAATGTTCCATCCAATCATTTTTAATGAAATTTTTTTAAATAATTCTGGACAGGAAAGCTCAGTAATGCTAATTATATAATAATAATGATGATGATAATTGCATTGTTCTTATTATTATTATTAAATAAAAGAAGTTTGAAAATTTTAATAATAATTAATTTTATTAAAAATCTTATTGCAATATAATTTAAATATGATTAAGTGTTTTATAATAAGTTTTGACAAAATATCATCATAGTGATTATCAATATTGTTACGAATATTTTTAAGGCATTTTAATGAATATAACAAAAAAAAATCAAAAAAAATCACACCCGTGTATAAAAACATAATTCTTTATATTCGTCATTTTAATAAGGATAAGGATAAATATTGTCATCTGGTCTAATATAATTCCCAATTCAACGAATCGTAAACTTTTATCTATTTAAATTGAATCATATTACAAAATGAATAAAAATTATGATGATGACGAAGTCGACTCTGTTACCATTACATCCAATGACCTTGTTAAATAATTTGAGTGATCAAGCTGAACAACAAAAAACAACAACAACAAACATCAACAAAATTTTAATTTCGTAAATAACAATAATATAATAATCAAAATAATCAGAGCCAACTTCATCGACTTTACAATTCCAGTATCATTATCAAAGAAATGAACTTTATCATCATCTCAAATCTTGTTACAAATATCAACTCCTATATTTAAAAATATTTTTGATCAAATTTCTAACCACATAACAACAATTTCGATCTCAACAACCAACAACAACAAACGCACTCAATCTATTTAATCAGGAACGTTTCCTCCATGATAATAATTTAGGATGTCGAAATGAAATTTTAAAACTTCAGATTTTAATATTTAAACAATCAATAACAAGATTATAAAAAATTTAAGAATGAAACTTCGTTTTTTTTTTAAAAAAAATAATTTAGGACACAAATTCTATTTAATATAACTCTAATCCTTATCTATCATTGTGGTGTTCGACATCGACAACACCAGTGGTGTATTTTAGAATTTTTCATAATTTAATCGAGAATTAATTTAAAGCTAAAGAAGAAAACAAATAATAAATGAAAGTATTAACTATTTAAAGCTAAAGAAGAAAACAAATAATAAATGAAAGTGTTAACTAACAAAAAATAAATAATAAATAATAGATGATGACCTATAAAAACGGTTTCTCCATAAATTGTTGATAAATATCAGAAAATTTCATTATTTAGCGTACATTTTTTATTATTTTAATTTACAAAATTAAAATATATACATTATAATTTTTCATGTCTGTTATTTGTTAATTTTTTTGCTATATTAACAAAAAATGGGCAATAAAAAAATATTGTACTTAAATGAACATGAAAAAGCTTTATTATTATTATTTTTATACACTACAACAAGACCCACAATATGTTGTAATAATGATAATGATAAATAGTAAGTTATGATTGTAAATTATTATATTATTAATGATATTATTTTTATGATGTCTTAATTTATCATAATCAATCCACTGTGTGAAAATAAAAATAAAATAAATAAATTAATTAATTCATAATTAATAATTAATAAATATAAATAACAAATAAACAATAAATAAAATAAATAATTTAGAAATTAAATAACAAACAAATAAATAATAAATGAAATAAAAAATATTGATCAAGCCTCTCTTCTGATATTGGTCATAATTTGACATTTTCATTCAACATTATACCAAAAATTTTCTCCTTTATTAATAATATGACAATCTAGTGATATAAGTAATACTCCAACCAATCTCTTTTAATGAAATTTCTTTAAATAAATTTGGACTGGAAATTTCAGTCTTTACTAATACTAATTCTTCACTTCCTTCTTCCTCTTCTCCTTTTCTTTCCTTTTGATTTTGACAATTCTGAAATATATAAATTGAAAATATATTAAATAATTGAATTTTAGAATTCTTATCTTCAAATAGTAAAGGATAATCAATCACAAATTACATACTTATTATAATGGTATAGAGCCAAATATGATAAAGTAATAGAATAAAAAAAGTTCATTACAAAATATTAATATTTAAAAATAAATAATTTCTATAATCTGATCTGATCAAAATCCATATGATAAAAAAGAAAGATTTGATTACCTAAGAAATATTTAATTATTTTTTAACAACAAATAAAAATAAATTAAAAGACTCAAGATTTGTATAAGATTTTAAATTCCCTTTTTTTGAATAAAATTTGTTTTCCTTGATAAATAAATAATAAAAAACTTCTTTAGCTAAATTTTCTTTTTGAAATACCTGCAAAATTAACTACCATCCGATGATTTTACTGATCATATAACATCTAAATATACTATCAAAGATTAGATTTCTGAAAATAAAATCTTTTATGCCACGATAAAAACAAAAATTGAGAAGCTCGAAAAGAAGCAAGTGATCCTTTTAACTTGAAAATTTGTAGCTAACAGTGGATGGTATTCAGAAGTGTTTTAAACAAATCTCAACAATGAAATTAATTAAGAAATAAATAAGAAAAAAAGAGGGAAGAGAACATTAATTAATGTATGTACTCTTTCTATTAAAGGAGCAATAATAGATATTCAAATTTAGAAACATACTTATTATTTTGAAATTAGTGAAAATAATTGCAAATGAATCCAATTTCCATTACAAACCTGTTTTGCTTTGACTATGCATAAAACTCAAGGTCTCACCTTACTAAAAGTGTGTTTAGCTTTGGATGTAATATTTTTTCATCCAGGTAAGCATATGTTGCTCTTAGCAGATGCCTCACCTGGAATAATATTATGAAATCAATTTAGATAGATCAGCTTTTATTAAAGATCCTAATGTTATCCTTGAGTATCAAAGATTAGATAATATTTCCAGTTCTCATCCAAATCTATTTATTTAGTTTCAAGAAATTGTAATAATTAGAATAATTAGGTTGATTAATTAAATATAATTACAATTCCATTTGCTTTTAAATTTTGTTCATTCAGTTTATTTATTATTTTTTATTGGGTAATTGTTACCGTCGCCACTAGGCAAAATTTCATAATTCCTTGATAAACTCTAACCTTTAACTTTGTCCACTGCACTGGTGACAATCACCTGTGGTGATATTTAACAATTTTCTTTTTTATTTAAATTTAATAAATTGCAACAATTAAATTTATACATATTGTTCTGTATTACAAATATTACATCCAATGGAATTTTGGTGTGATGGTGAATCCAAAATATTTTTGCATTGACTAGTTGTACTCATATAAAATACCAGGTTAACATGTAATAATTATAGATTCGAAGCATTTCAAAATTTAATCGCAATTGTATGAATACTTTTTATGACAAAAAATATTGGCAAGTTAAATATATTTATTTAAGAAACATTATTGATTATTATTTTTATTTATTAGAATATATTATTAGTTGAATATATATATATATATAACAAAATTTTGAATGTGAATTGTTAATTAACAAAGATAGAATATTATAACATGACGAATGCATAAACTATTGTTTTTTATATGCCTTGGATAAAGCTCTCAATCAGTTTGATAAAAACTAAAACTGAACTGCTGATTTCAATTCAGTCCAGTTTCAGTTTATTAATATATAAACTGAAATATTCAGTTCAGTTTCTGTTTATAAACTGAAACTGAACCGAATATTTTGGTTTACATATCTACATATTGATTTTGGAGGATTTTGATAATTATTGAATAATAAAACTGAATAAAACCTGTTCAGTTTGGTCTAAAGTCAATTTCAATTCAGTTCAGTTTTGGATAATTATCATTCGGTTTCAAACCAAATCTGAACCAGTAGTTCAGTTCAGTTCCAGTTTTACTGCTAAACTGGATCAAACCAAACTGTTGAGACCTTTACTTTTGGAAAATGCAATCAATATCATATTTCATGTTATACCAATTGTAATGAATTTTTTGAACTTTTTAATTTTTTATATTTACATATTTCTTTTGAAAAAAATATTAAAAAGCATCTAAAATATTTTCTTTCTCATCAAGTTAGAAAACATTTTTGGATGCTCAATTTTAAGTTATCTTCGGTACGATGACGCTTTATTTATAGCAGATGTGCATTACTTAAGCTAGCACATGAAACTAAAGAACAATTTTTGCAAAAAGAGGATGGACTTTGCATACCATTTTAATTTTACACAAAAAGAAAATAAAATTTGTCTAGATGTTAATGCATATGACCATTGGTCTACTGACACTAATCAAGATGCATGGTTTACAGCACCTTGTTTCAAAATTGTCTTTGAATCAATGGAAAAAAACAAAAATGGATACGCATTATATCAGATAATGGTCCATATCATCATAACTCTGTCAATTATTGCACATCGTTATAATTAGTATCAAATACATGTTTTTAGTTGGCTTTTTCTAGAACCTGGAGAAGCTAAAACCACAATTGACAACCATGCTTCAATAAGTTTTATAAGTTTTTAATATTTATAAAAAATATTTATTAATTTATAATTTTATTTAGATACTTGAATTGGATATTACAGTGGCTCACGAATGTACTGCAACACCTAAAATTTTGTCTTTAAAAAATTCTGTGTCACAAACCGTCAATTTTAGAATAATAGTTCCTATACTCATTTTAATCATTGAGATATGAAGATTTTTTGAGAACTGTTTGATATCAAATTAATAATGCCAATTTTTCGGAAATGGGTGATCAACATGGTGAATTGTCACTTAATAAAATTTCAATTGTGAATAAAATTTTATACAGAATAGTTACAACAAAAGTGATCATAGGGTTGATTGTCCTTCCCAAGGAGAACAGGTATACCAAATTTCATAACAATTGGATTAGTGGTTATGGAGNTGCATGGTTTACAGCACCTTGTTTCAAAATTGTCTTTGAATCAATGGAAAAAAACAAAAATGGATACGCATTATATCAGATAATGGTCCATATCATCATAACTCTGTCAATTATTGCACATCGTTATAATTAGTATCAAATACATGTTTTTAGTTGGCTTTTTCTAGAACCTGGAGAAGCTAAAACCACAATTGACAACCATGCTTCAATAAGTTTTATAAGTTTTTAATATTTATAAAAAATATTTATTAATTTATAATTTTATTTAGATACTTGAATTGGATATTACAGTGGCTCACGAATGTACTGCAACACCTAAAATTTTGTCTTTAAAAAATTCTGTGTCACAAACCGTCAATTTTAGAATAATAGTTCCTATACTCATTTTAATCATTGAGATATGAAGATTTTTTGAGAACTGTTTGATATCAAATTAATAATGCCAATTTTTCGGAAATGGGTGATCAACATGGTGAATTGTCACTTAATAAAATTTCAATTGTGAATAAAATTTTATACAGAATAGTTACAACAAAAGTGATCATAGGGTTGATTGTCCTTCCCAAGGAGAACAGGTATACCAAATTTCATAACAATTGGATTAGTGGTTATGGAGAAATTAACTCTTGAAAATTGAAATTTTAATTTTTTTTATTTATTTTATTAGTAAAATTTCAATTTTCAAGAGTTAATTACTCCATAACCACTAATCCAATTGTTATGAAATTTGGTATACCTGTTCTCCTTGGGAAGGACAATCAACCCTATAATCACTTTTGTTGTAACTATTCTGTATAAAATTTTATTCACAATTGAAATTTTATTAAGTGACAATTCACCATGTTGATCACCCATTTCCGAAAAATTGGCATTATTAATTTGATATCAAACAGTTTTCAAAAAATCTCCAAATCTCAAAGATTAAAATAAGTATAGGAACTATTATTCTAAAATCGATGGTTTGCGACACAGAATTTTTTAAAGACAAAATTTTAGGTGTTGCAGTACATTCGTGAGCCACTGTATATGAAAGAAGGTCAAGATATAGTAGAGGCTGAACATAAAATAAATAATGATACAGGAAAAAAAAAACTAAGGTCAAAACAATACCAGGGTTTTTAAATATTTTTACAGGGAATGGCTAATTGATGTCTCATTAGAAGGTTATATTCAAGCTCACCCATTTCCAGATATTGTTTCCTGGATTCAATTTTCACTTGCTATAATTTTTAAATTATGTAATGATCCCATCGAGAAACCACAACCCATGGTTTTAATATATACTAATGCTTTTCTAATGTGGACAATGCCCATGCCTCAATTGAATGGTATTTTTAAAGTTATTTTTAATATTATTTTTATATTATTTCTTGTTTTTTTTTTACTTATGAATGTTATTTTGTAAATATTATAAATATTAGTTGATATTAATATGCTAGGTAAATACATAAATTATATTAGAATAATTTTAAAAAATTATTTTATTTTTTTTTATTAATTGGAACGAAATTCTAGTAATAATATTATAAATTAGATATTTTTAAATAGATTTATTCATAAAAAATTATTTTATTTATTAATTAGACGAAATTTTAGGAAAAACTCTTTCTGTTAATCACTTGTACCAAAAATTCCCATGGTCAAAATAATAGTTTTTTGGCTTTAATACATATATAAAGTTTATTTCTTTTACAATATTCTTGCTCATATGGGTAAAGAAAAACATAAATATAATACCAGAAGTACTTCTGGTCAAAAAAACATTGAAAAAGATAATCAAAAAATGGCAGAAAATGCAAATTTAAATACTATAGCTAGCAACTTTCAGAACTAAAATGAGAGAACTGTCTATATAGAAGAACAAGAAAAAGGCTTTTTATCAAAGCATATTAATAAAAAGCAAGCTCTTAGAGAGTCAGCTGAGATGGAAACAGAACAGGAAATTAGTAATGTCGTTAAACCAGGGCCAAGTGCATCAGGAAAAAATTCGCAAATATTACACTGGTCAAATGGAAAAAAATAGGACAGTTTTATCATGAATAGGATTCCAATTGATGGCTAAATTTGCTAAGATTTATTAAGTATAGGTGGTCGATTTTTTCTGATTTATAAATAGGAATTTCCGATTTATGAATTTTTATAAATAGGATGTCCGATTTATGCATATTTGCGCCATCAATAGGATTCCGATTTTTGTTCATTCGACCAGTGTTATATGCATAAAACATGTATATACTACATATAATATCGAATATTTTTACATGCAGTTTACACCACCCTGCATATCTAATACCATATAATATATATATAATATATGCATATATATATTCATATATTAAACGTTTATATATATATATATAATATATGAATATATATACGAATAATTATACATATATATATATATATTCATATATTAAACGTTTAAATATATATATAATATATGTATCATGTGAATATATGATATAGGCATATTATATATAAACTACGTATAAAAATGTTTAATATTATATATAATTTATGCATAATTTATTTGCCAATTTTACCAAAAAATATATTAAAAAATATTTAAAAAATTAAATTTTTTATTAATTAAATAATAAATCAAATAAATAATATATATGTAATTTAATTCTATTTAAAATAAAGGTTATTATTTTTTTGTATAACTAATTACAACTTTAATTACTAATTATTTCCGTAATTCTTTCACACAACTAATTAATTTCATAACTGTTTAAACCTATAATATTTCTTAAAATTATAACTATTGATTAAGACATAATTAAATTAAATAAAATTAAATTAAACAAACTCAATTATAATTAAATAAAATTAAGTCTAAAATCACCTTAAATAAAACTTATAATTTCTTTATACAATTGATTAAGATTAAAATAAAATTAAACCTTAAATGCCTTCCACTAGTCGAAATGAGACAAATCGGCCATATCAAAATTCGGCCGACTTTCGGCTGATAGCCAAAAAAAATCAGCCTAAATTCGGCCATTAATAAATTTCAGCCAAAATTCAGAAATCCCGAATTTTGGTCGAAACTTAAAAATCAACTTTAAGTTAAGTTTCGACCAAAATTTGGAATTTCCGAATTCGTGCTGAAATTTGGTACAATATTTTAATACGCTGTTTTGTTGTCGAAATGGACATTTCGGAAATATAAAATTTCGGAACAATTCTGCCTAAATTCAGCTTATCCATTTCGAAAATATGATATTTCGGCTTATTAATAAAATTCGGCAAAAATTCGGAATTTATTAAAAGAATTCTTGTTTCTTGCCGATTATTAGACATTTAAGAATTATATATAAAATAAGCATATTTCATTCACAATATTGTAAGCGAAATAAGACAAATTGGCAATATCAAAATTCGGTTAACTTTCGGCTGATTGTTAAAAAAAATCAGCTCTTAGAAATTTTAGAAAATTTTGAAGTGATTTTTAAGTTTCGACCAAAATTCGGAATTTCCGAATTCGTACCAAAATTTATATAGTATTTTGATGCTGTTTTATTGTCGAAATGGACATTTCGGAAATATACTCTTTTCGCAAAAATTTATCTTAAATTTTTTAAATACATTTTTTTCATTTCTCAAAAATTTATCTTAAATTCGACCGTTAATAAATTTTAGCCAAAATTCGGAAATTCGGATTTTAGTTTTTACCAAAATTCGGAATTTCCAAATTCGTGCTGAAATTTAATAAAATATTTTAATGCTATTTTACTGTCGAAATGTCAATTTCGGAACTATACTCTTTTCGCAAAAATTTATCTTAAATTCGACCGTTAATAAATTTTAGCCAAAATTCGGAAATTCGGATTTTAGTTTTTACCAAAATTCGGAATTTCCAAATTCGTGCTGAAATTTAATAAAATATTTTAATGCTATTTTACTGTCGAAATGTCAATTTCGGAACTATACTCTTTTCGCAAAAATTTATCTTAAATTCGACCGTTAATAAATTTTAGCCAAAATTCGGAAATTCGGATTTTAGTTTTTACCAAAATTCGGAATTTCCAAATTCGTGCTGAAATTTAATAAAATATTTTAATGCTATTTTACTGTCGAAATGTCAATTTCGGAACTATACTCTTTTCGCAAAAATTTATCTTAAATTCGACCGTTAATAAATTTTAGCCAAAATTCGGAAATTCGGATTTTAGTTTTTACCAAAATTCGGAATTTCCAAATTCGTGCTGAAATTTAATAAAATATTTTAATGCTATTTTACTGTCGAAATGTCAATTTCGGAACTATACTCTTTTCGCAAAAATTTATCTTAAATTCGACCGTTAATAAATTTTAGCCAAAATTTAGAAAATTTAATAAAATCTTTATCATTTCGGAAAAAAAATTACTGAATTCAGATGATTTTTCTGATTTATCATTTATTTCTGATTTATTATGTATTTATGGAAATTTTAATAAAATTACATAATTCTAATCACTAGTCAAAAGCTCAAAAAATCAGTTGAAAATCGGATTACCGATTTTTAATTAAACTATGCCGATTTAATACTTTTTTAATCTGATTTATAGATTTTCTTATTGCCGACTAATGGCGGATTTTGAAAAAAAGAATAGTAACAAATCGGTAATATCCGATTATTATAAAATTATATAAAAGATTTACCGATTTTAGTTAAAATTTTTATCCGATAGTTATAAAAGATTTGTCGATTTTAATCTGACAGTTATTATATATTTCCGATTGTTATAAAAGATTTTGCCGATTTTAATTAAAATTTTATCCGATAGTTATTATATTTTTCGATTGTTATAAAAGATTTGCCGATTTTAGTCTGACAGTTATTATATATTTCCGATTGTTATAAAAGATTTTGCCGATTTTAATTAAAATTTTATCCGACAGTTATTATATTTTTTGATTGTTATAAAAGATTTGCCGATTTTAATCTGACAGTTATTATATATATTCCGATTGTTATAAAAGATTTTGCCGATTTTAATTAAAATTTTATCCGA
>PQFF01000469.1:240629-251861 GCA_003547095.1 Diversispora epigaea | reverse complement strand
ATCATCTACCAGAACATGTTTCCAACATGTTAACATTTGACAATCATTATTTATATAAATAAAATAGATAATAAAATAAGTTAAAATAAAAACAGAAAAATACAGGGGGTGTAGGTAGAATCGTTACATTCTCCCCTTCTTAAAAGATTAACGTCCTCGTTAATTACTTTCAAACTCAGTTATCCTTTCCTTAGCATTGGCAAGGTTTTCAACTGGTTCCCAAGTGGCGTCATATAAAGGATATCCAACCCATTTGACTAAATAATATCGTTTGCGACGGATAGTTTTAGTATCCAATATCTTTTCCACTTCATATTCTGGCTCTTCATTTTCCTCAATTATTTCAGGTGGAGGTGGTTCAGGTCTATCAAAGTCATCAGGACTTTCATTATACGGTTTCAATAATGATACATGGAATACAGGGTGAATTTTCAAGTTATATGGTAACTTTAATTTGTATGCGGTTGGTGATATTACTTGTTCAATTGTATATGGTCCTAAATATTTAGGTGATAACTTCTTTGTTGGTCGGTTTGTTTGTGAAGGATCATTAATATTACGGGCGGATAATAGAACTTTATCTCCAAGTTCAAATGTTACATCTCGTCGATGTTTATTGGCATTTTCCTTTTGACGTTCCTGCGCTAAATGTAGGTTATCCTGTGTCATTTTAATTACATTATTCCATCGTTGTAATAATTCGTCGGTTGCGGCGACATTCGTAGGTTTTTCATTAACAAGTGATAAATGTGTGTCTGGGTGTTGTCCATTGTCAATTTCAAAAGGTGTAAAACCGGTGGAAATGTTTTTAGAGTTATTGTATGCGAACTCTACTGCAGGTAAAAGTTCATCCCAATCATCCTGTTTATAATTGGTGTAAGCACGTAACATTTCTTCCATTGTTCGGTTCATTCTCTCTGTTTGACCATCAGTTTGCGGGTGGAATGCGGTAGACATGGCAAGTTTTGTTCCCAATTGTCCGAACAAAGCTTTCCAAAATTTGCTTGTAAATTTAGCATCCCTATCAGAGATAATAACTTTCGGCAACCCATGGTTCTTGAATATATTGTTAAAGAATATATTTGCAGTATCGGGTGCGGTAGCGGTAGTGTGAGTTGGACAGAAATAAGTTCGTTTAGATAGTTTTTCTACGAACACAACTATGGCATCATGTCCCTTTTTGGTTTTTGGTAATTGAACAACGAAATCCATCGTTATATGTTCCCATCGTCTAGTAGGAATTTCCAAAGGCTGTAGCAGTCCAGCAGGTTGTTGATTATTGCTTTTATTACGTTGACAAGATTCGCATGTGGATACATATTTCTTTATATCCTTATTCATCCTGGGCCAAAAGTATGAACGAGAGATTATATCATAAGTTTTTTCTGTTCCTAGATGTCCAGCGATTGCATTATCGTGTCCTTCTTGTAGAATTGTTGTGATAATTTCCTTTGTGCGAGCAACTGATAATCGTTGTCCTTTTTGTAGCTAAATTTGTTTTCCTTTTAATTCATAGTTTTTTACCAGAGCTAGTTGTTTTGCAGTGGGTGTGTCGTTTAATAATACTTCTAATATAGGTGCGAAGTATTTATCTTTTTGATAGGCTTCGTATAAAGTTTGCTCGTCAATTAACTTCACATTAATTGTTGTAATATTTTTCAATTGCGCTTTCCTCGAAAGTGCGTCAGCAACTACATTGGTTTTTCCTGGTCGATATTTGACCTTGTATGTTGATGATTGTAAAATATCTAACCATCTGGCCTGTCTTTTAGATAGATTTGGTTGTGTGTTTATATATTCCAAGGCGGCGTGGTCAGTTATTACAGTAAATTTTTGTCCCTCAAGATAAGGTCTCCATAGTTTTGTCGCGTGAACAATTGCAAGTAGCTCCTTTTCATGTACAGGGTACTTTTGTTCAGCAGTTGATAATTTTCTTGAGTCATAGGCAACAGGTTGTTCTCCTTTGCCTTGGTCCTGGGATAATACAGCCCCAATTGCAAAATCTGATGCATCCGTGGTAACGGTAAAAGGTTTAGTTGGGTCTGGTAATAATAATACAGGTGCAGTTGTCAATTGTTGCTTTAGTTTATTAAAAGCTTGCTGCTGTTTATCTTCCCATTGGTATGGTTGTTCCTTGTGTAAAAGTTGTGTCAGTGGTGCGGCAATTGCAGAAAAGTCCTTTACAAACTTTCGATAATAACTTGCAAGGCCTAAGAATGATCGTACTTCAGATACGTTTGTCGGTGCTGTCCATTCCTTAATGGCGACAATTTTTTGTTCATCAACGGCAATTCCGTCTACAGATATATAGTGTCCAAGATATTCAACACGTTGTTTCATTATTTCACATTTACTTTGTTTAGCATACAATTTATGCTTTCGTAAAATATCTAATACATATTTTAAATGTTGTAAATGTTCTTTTTTGGTTTTGCTATAGATTAGGATATCGTCAAGATAAATAACAACAAATTGATCGAGTACTTCTCGGAATATATCATTCATTAATGTCATCAATGTGGCGGGTGCATTTGTTAATCCAAACGGCATTACTAAGTATTCATAATGTCCGTACCGAGTTCGAAAAGCGGTCTTTGGAATGTCCTCTTTACTAATTCGAATTTGATGATAACCCGAATATAAATCAATTTTTGAAAAGAATTTTGCTCCTGTTAATCGATCCATTAACTCTTCAATACGTGGTAATGGGTATCGATTTTTTATTGTTATTTTGTTCAAAGCTCTATAATCTACACATAACCTAAGAGTTCCTTCTTTTTTATGTACAAACAGAATTGGGGCACCATAAGGTGAAACACTTGGTCTGATGAATTTTTTTGCAGTTAGATCCGCTAACTGTTTCTTTAATTCATTTAATTCCTCGTAGGACATACGATATATTGGTCGAAATGGAGGCGCAGAACCTGGCATTATATCAATATGATGATCCACAGTTCTTGTTGGTGGAAGTTCACTCGGCAAAGTTTCTGGAAAAACATCTTGATATTGTTGTATCATTTGTTGTACTTCTGGTGTAAGCGGTGTTGGTTCAATTTCTTGTTGTGCCAAATGAATAGTAAATAGCTCATCGCTATCGGAAACTTTTGCTAATTGTTGTCTTGAAATAAAGACAGAGTTGCATTCGTTTTGGTTTCCTTTTTCTACTTCGTTTGCGTTTACCACAATTTTTCTTTTACCATAGTTAAAGGTAAAAATATTTTGTCTCCAATCAACTGAAGGGTTGGCATGATATAACCAATTTTTTCCCAAAATAACATCATATCAGTTTAATGCAATTACTTGTGCAGAAATACCGGTGGTTTTATAATCATCTAATTGTAATGTAGACATAGTAACAATTTGATCAGCTCTTTGTTTACGTCCATCGGCAAGTTCAACTGTAATAGGTGTGCTGGTTTTAGTTTTTAGATGGTTTTCTCGAACAAATTTTTCATTAATAAAATTTCGAGAAGCTCCACTGTCGAGTAAAATCCAAGCACTTTTTCCATTGACTTTTCTGTTGAATCGTAGTAGTTGATCTCGGTTTGTTTCAGCTTGTGTTAATTCTACATGTACCAATTCTTCATTGTTTTCTTCTAATGTTTGTAGACTTTGTTTTTGGCTACGACATTCTTTTGCATAATGTCCTGGTTTACCACATTTAAAACAATTACCTTTCTTGTTGTTGCCTTTGTTATTGCCATTGTTATAATTATTGGTTTTGTTATTAGAATATTTATTCTTTTGGTAATGAGTACGATTACGAGATTTATTTTCTCCTATAGCACTAAGATCCATTGGCATAGGTCCACCATCATCTTTTGGTGTTGACCGATTATAATTGTTATTATAATTTGAACGAGATTTGTTATTACTATTGTTTGGTTTACTAAATCCCCACATTGCTGTATCAAATCGAGTAGCAATTCCAACTGCATCTTCCAAAGTCGCAGGTGCTCGATAAGATAATTCAGTTCGCGTAGACGGTTTTAATCCCCTTAAATAATTTGTTACTTGATCCATATCTCCCATATCTTCAACTTGACCTATGATGTTTTGAAACTGGGTGGTATAATCACGAACACTTCCTGTTTGTCGTAATTTCTCCAGTTGTTGTTGTAGGTAAGCTTGATAATTTGGAGGTTGAAATGCGGTTGTTACAGCAGTTTTAAATGTATTCCAATCTGCCCAAGGTACACCATTATTATTGTGTGCCCTAATTCGAGCAAGATACCAATGCATGGCAGCTCCCTTCATTCCTGTGCTTGCGTATTGGCATCGCATAGTTGCATCATTAATTTGTTGTGCCTCAAAAATGGTTTGTACTTGCATTAACCAAGCAGATACATTTTCTCTTGGATCTCCCCTAAATGTTGGGATTTGAACAGAGATTTTAGGCGTATTTGCTGCAGGTCCAGGTTGATTTTGTGCTGGTGGATTCTGCTGTTGGTTATTAGTGATGGCCTGCGTCATTGCAGTGATTAATTGGGTAAGCTGATTTCCANGTAAAATATCTAATACATATTTTAAATGTTGTAAATGTTCTTTTTTGGTTTTGCTATAGATTAGGATATCGTCAAGATAAATAACAACAAATTGATCGAGTACTTCTCGGAATATATCATTCATTAATGTCATGAATGTGGCGGGTGCATTTGTTAATCCAAACGGCATTACTAAGAATTCATAATGTCCGTACCGAGTTCGAAAAGCGGTCTTTGGAATGTCCTCTTTACTAATTCGAATTTGATGATAACCCGAATATAAATCAATTTTTGAAAAGAATTTTGCTCCTGTTAATCGATCCATTAACTCTTCAATACGTGGTAATGGGTATCGATTTTTTATTGTTATTTTGTTCAAAGCTCTATAATCTACACATAACCTAAGAGTTCCTTCTTTTTTATGTACAAACAGAATTGGGGCACCATAAGGTGAAACACTTGGTCTGATGAATTTTTTTGCAGTTAGATCCGCTAACTGTTTCTTTAATTCATTTAATTCCTCGTAGGACATACGATATATTGGTCGAAATGGAGGCGCAGAACCTGGCATTATATCAATATGATGATCCACAGTTCTTGTTGGTGGAAGTTCACTCGGCAAAGTTTCTGGAAAAACATCTTGATATTGTTGTATCATTTGTTGTACTTCTGGTGTAAGCGGTGTTGGTTCAATTTCTTGTTGTGCCAAATGAATAGTAAATAGCTCATCGCTATCGGAAACTTTTGCTAATTGTTGTCTTGAAATAAAGACAGAGTTGCATTCGTTTTGGTTTCCTTTTTCTACTTCGTTTGCGTTTACCACAATTTTTCTTTTACCATAGTTAAAGGTAAAAATATTTTGTCTCCAATCAACTGAAGGGTTGGCATGATATAACCAATTTTTTCCCAAAATAACATCATATCAGTTTAATGCAATTACTTGTGCAGAAATACCGGTGGTTTTATAATCATCTAATTGTAATGTAGACATAGTAACAATTTGATCAGCTCTTTGTTTACGTCCATCGGCAAGTTCAACTGTAATAGGTGTGCTGGTTTTAGTTTTTAGATGGTTTTCTCGAACAAATTTTTCATTAATAAAATTTCGAGAAGCTCCACTGTCGAGTAAAATCCAAGCACTTTTTCCATTGACTTTTCTGTTGAATCGTAGTAGTTGATCTCGGTTTGTTTCAGCTTGTGTTAATTCTACATGTACCAATTCTTCATTGTTTTCTTCTAATGTTTGTAGACTTTGTTTTTGGCTACGACATTCTTTTGCATAATGTCCTGGTTTACCACATTTAAAACAATTTCCTTTCTTGTTGTTGCCTTTGTTATTGCCATTGTTATAATTATTGTTTTTGTTATTAGAATATTTATTCTTTTGGTAATGAGTACGATTACGAGATTTATTTTCTCCTATAGCACTAAGATCCATTGGCATAGGTCCACCATCATCTTTTGGTGTTGACCGATTATAATTGTTATTATAATTTGAACGAGATTTGTTATTACTATTGTTTGGTTTACTAAATCCCCACATTGCTGTATCAAATCGAGTAGCAATTCCAATTGCATCTTCCAAAGTCGCAGGTGCTCGATAAGATAATTCAGTTCGCGTAGACGGTTTTAATCCCCTTAAATAATTTGTTACTTGATCCATATCTCCCATATCTTCAACTTGACCTATGATGTTTTGAAACTGGGTGGTATAATCACGAACACTTCCTGTTTGTCGTAATTTCTCCAGTTGTTGTTGTAGGTAAGCTTGATAATTTGGAGGTTGAAATGCGGTTGTTACAGCAGTTTTAAATGTATTCCAATCTGCCCAAGGTACACCATTATTATTGTGTGCCCTAATTCGAGCAAGATACCAATGCATGGCAGCTCCCTTCATTCCTGTGCTTGCGTATTGGCATCGCATAGTTGCATCATTAATTTGTTGTGCCTCAAAAATGGTTTGTACTTGCATTAACCAAGCAGATACATTTTCTCTTGGATCTCCCCTAAATGTTGGGATTTGAACAGAGATTTTAGGCGTATTTGCTGCAGGTCCAGGTTGATTTTGTGCTGGTGGATTCTGCTGTTGGTTATTAGTGATGGCCTGCGTCATTGCAGTGATTAATTGGGTAAGCTGATTTCCATCCATTGTTGGTAATTGTCTTAAATTATTTGGATTTATCTGTTGAGTTTCTTCGGGTAATCCTTGAGGTATAGGCTCAATTTCTATTGGCTGATTTTGTGCAACGTGAATATTTAAATTATTAAAATTATTAACAAGGTTTAATAAATTTTCTTCAATATTCTCCTCTATGTTAGGTGTAGGTGTGACAATAGCTTCTTCGTCTTCNAAAAAAAAATATTATTATTTTATATTAATAAATTCAATCTTTATTTCGCATTTATCCACATTATTTTTAAAAATATATAATTATTTTATCTATATTTTTTTTTGAAAAAGAAAATAAATATAAATTATAATTATGTAATTAAATATAATATTCGAAGACTTTAGTATTGTTCAATTAAAAATCAGAAAATTTGTTGCTAATAACGAATATGATTTTAATTAATTTTGTAAGTTGCGGAGATATCTAATTATGAGTAATTTGCAGAGATGTAATATTATGAATTATTATTATATTTTAATGATAGCAATTAGATAATAACTATCTAATTGAGGGATATAATAATAAAGAATTTTGAAATAATTCATCATACTTAGATAGTAGGAAATGATATATAAAGAATTAAAATTCCGTTTTGTTTCTTTAAATATTTTCGAATATTTCTAATAATTTTAAAATAATTTTAAAATAATTTTAAAATAAATATAATAGTAAATAGTTTTTTAATTTAGAAAAATAGTAACAAAAAAAATAAATCAGAAGGAAATGCTTTCATTTTATAGAAGAAATAAAAAAAAAAAGATGAATTTTATTCTGGTCTTTTGACTGGAAAATCAAAATTTGTTAAAAAGGATCGTAAACAATCTGCATTATCAACAATCCCAACAATACCCACAGCAACAACACTAGCAGCAACAACACCAGCAGCAACAACACCAGCAGCAATAACACTAATAGCAACAACATCAACAACACCAATAATACCAATAATGCCAATAGTATTAATAGAATCAGAAGAAGTTGCAGAAGTATTTTCAAGAAAAAAGCAAAAAACAGTTACTGGAGCTATAAAAAATTATTCTGATGGTAATGTTTCGAAAGTCTTCGAAAGTATTTACAATATATAAAAATTTTAAAACTATTCTTTTTATAGATGATTCCCCATTTATACATAAATATGTTAATTATTTCCTAAATAAATTTGAAGAGATGAATAGCAGACAAATAGAAATGAATAATAGCCAAATTAAAATAGAAAGAGAAATCTTTGACATACGGAAATTATTGACATCAAGTGGAATCAAATCAGATTATACAACTGAAAATGAATTTATAAATGTAAGAGTTGGTCTCGTTAACTCTTATTTTGTAGGTGTAATTGTGTGTATGTTAGTTATATCAATAACTACGCTTCTCCAAGAAGCAAATGTGTGTGAGCACTTTGTCAAATAAACAGTGATTAAATTAATAATAAATTATAAGACAGAGAACTGTCCTTTATTAAATAGAAATACATTGCCTTATATACTTGTGTTATACATAATAATAAATAATAGTAAATATAAATACATATAATCATAGGTTCTTAGAACCATGTCCGGACTAGGCAATTCATATATAATAAATGAAATATAAAATATAAATGTAAAAATAAATAATATAAATGGTTATACATGTGATTGTCAATTACAGATTAAATCGGCGATCTCCTTGATCAACTTAATCATCTACCAGAACATGTTTCCAACATGTTAACATTTGACAATCATTATTTATATAAATAAAATAGATAATAAAATAAGTTAAAATAAAACAGAAAAATACAGGGGGTGTAGGTAGAATCGTTACAATAAATGTAAGTATTTACATTTGTTATAAAGCTTCTTTTATTGAAACATTTGTTATTAATTCAAAATACTTTGAAATACTTCGAAATAGAAATTCGTCTAGAAAGTTGCAAATTCTGCTATAGATAAAAGAATCTATCTAGATGAAAGTTATTTAAAATCTGTTGCTGCTGGTTGTATTGAATTGAAATTTCATGAATATTTCGGAAGTTGGGAAAACAAACGTTGGAGCTCTTATTGCACAAAATATATTCAAAGCCCTGTAAGTTTTATTTGAATTACTTACTTAAATTATTTTAAATTATAATATTAAAATATAACGTATTGTTTTAAAAACTTTTAAAGTTATTAGTTAAACATCGAAGTCTAAGAGGGTCAATTACGAATAGAGTAAGGTCTGCTTTTTTCGCAGTATTTAGGGAGCACGAACTTCCATATATTAATACGAAATCTGCTCCCCAAGAAATAAAGAAATGGAAAGATTCAGATAAACTAAAAAATGTGTATAAAAGACTTTATCAATGTATACGTGTTGCCCAAATCTCAAATAATTTGGAATTTGGGACGCCAAAATGTACAAATTACTAGTATTTGAGATTTGGGATTTGGGATTTCGGTAAAAGATACTAATTGTAATTTGAGATTTGGGATTTGGGATTTTGGCATTTGGAATTTTGGCATTTGGATTTTGAATTTAGGTAGCAGGTATATATCAACGTATTGATAATGATAAAGAAATGACCTGGTGTGCTAGGATTATACATGTTCCCAAAATTGATTTTGAATTTTTGAGGTATTTCGACTTTTTGAGATTTATGCAGAATTTATTCTATATATAGAAGTAAAAAAAGTATCTAGTTATGTGTATTTTTAATCAAAGAATAAATTTGGGTGATTAAAAAATTTCAGGTTTTAAATAAAATAATTTCATCTTCTATGAAAAACTATTTCGACTTTTTTCTTCAAAATACCAATTTCAGGGCCCCAAAATGATTTTGCGTGCAAGTATAACTAGGATCATACAAAAAACATGGTCAAATTTTAAAAAATTAACAAAAGAAAAAATTGCGATTGGAATGGCGGTATGCCAATATATGTTGAATCCGAAAACTGAATCAATCAAAATCAATGACGAAGAGATACACAAAATCATGAAAGTTAAGAAAGTAAGTAAGAAATATAAAAAAAAAATTTGATATTATATTAAATATTAAAAAATTTATTTTTTTTATAGAAAAAGCTAGAAGAAGGTTAAATTATTGGGTTAGATAGTGAGAAAGGAGAGGAGGAGGAAGAAGAGGAGGAAGAAGAAGAAAAAGAAGAAGAAAAAAAAAGAGAGGAAAGAGAAGAGGAATATGAAGATAAAGTTATATTTACAGGACAAAGTTTTCGGTTACGAAATAATAGTCTTGCGTAATAATCTGAAATTTTTAAAATATGAATATTTTTAATTTTATTTTATTTAGTATTTTAGCATTTTTTATATTTTATTTAGTATTATATTTTATTTAGTATTATATTTTATTTATAAATATCTGAAATATTTTATGCTATAATTTATTATCATTCAAAGAATTCTGAGAACAATAAATTAAAAATAAATTTTTTTGCAATATATGATTTCTAGTTGCGTATATTTTCGTAAATATTTATAAAAAAGTGCAAAAATTTATATTACGAAAATTTGAAAGTAAAAAATATTTTCATAAAAAAAAATTAAGCTGCGAAAAAATTACGGAATTTTTCGAGGTGTAATAAATATGTAGAAAGTTATGAAATTTTATGGAATTTTTTCGAGGTGTAAGAAATCGGTGATTTTACGGACGAAATTATTATGTATCGAAATCTTTTGGAGATATACGTAATATTACGGGAAAATCTCTGTATAAATTACGGAAATTTTACGTTTTGTAATAATTACGGAATATTATGCCTATTAAAATTTCCTGATATTATATAATACTATCTATTTATTTTTTTTCAAACTAGAGAGAAAAAAGGGTGAATTAAAATATAAATTAATTATTATTAAAATTAAGATTTTAAAAATTTCAGCTAAATAAAAATACAATATAGATTTTTAGACATTTAAAAAATAGTTAAAGTCCAAATAACTATATAAATAATTAATATAAATTTTAAAGGTTTTAGATTTTTTTTTTAATCAAAGAAGCAAATTATATTTCTTAAGTTTTAAATCGCTTTGCTTTATTAAGAAAACAAATTATAATTCATAAAAGATTTATACCTTTTAGATACATAAAAAACATTTGGTAAAGTGATATAAAAATTATTATAAATTTTAATAATTTTAGAATAAATAATATGTAAAAAATAGCAGTTACAATTTTGACAATTTATAAAAGTTTAAAAGTTCTTTAGTTATACATAAAATTACATCAAATTTCAAATATTAAAATTTTTTATATGGTGCCGGAAGTCTATACTCGACAATAAAATTGTACCACTATAAAACCTATCAACACCTTAAAATATATATAAATCTGAAAAAGTAAACTGGTAACTTTGTTCTTCAAGACATGTTCTATCAAACTACTAGTCAGATTTTTAATTAAAAACTTATATCAAAAGTTATAAGCATTTAAAAGTACATAATTTTTATATGTTTAGCACTAATTTGAAACAATATATTTAATCACGGAAGGTATTTTACTGGTTAGAACTTATAAAATTCATTTAATATTAGTATTTTTTAACTATTTTTTGTTCAAATTTCCTGTTTTTTTTTTTTTTTTTTTTTTTTTTTTTTTA